>CBMN010213563.1:65-12890 GCA_000582825.1 Hordeum pubiflorum | reverse complement strand
TTTTAATGTGATGATGAATTTCTATTAATTTGGTCACTTCTCTACTCATGATGTTTTATAATGATTTTTGATATACTTAATTATATAATGCACGTAGATAAACCAGCAATGAATGTACGGTGACCGACGCATCGCCGGTTGCGTTAAGGGCCTGCATAATTTTTTCCATGGTGTTCGCACTCGTAGAAATGACTCGATGGGTTTTCTTCCGTTCACGAGACAAACCAGATCATGTAGGCCGCGATTGCAGTCGGGGCAACGGATGAGAGTGATGAGAGGGAGCGGAGGCAGCTGGTTGGCGGTGTGGTGCGATGCAGGTGGTGTGGAGCTATGCTGGGACATGGATGAACACATGCTTGTGAGCTGCGGTGAGACTGAGAGGAACGGAGAAAGAACACAGAAGAATGGTTGGGCAGCAGTATAAAGCAAGCGGTAGTTTAAAAAGACTCTGGGGATTCTGGGGCAGCGAACCGTTGGAATTGAGATGTAATGGACGCGCGTCTCACTTCAATACGTGTGCCTGCCTTGTGGGCCATCTCCTGCAGATGTCAGAGGTAATAGACGAGCTATACCACTTGGTATACGGGGGATGGAAAACGCTATACCGGCTAGATGTATTAGAGTTGCACGAATCACACGGGAACCAGCGGTGTGGATACCGGCCGCGCGTGGCTGCATGTCCACTCGCGATTTATCAAAATCTGGACCCATATTACCAATGGAATCGAGGAACAAGGACCACCACTAATACAATATATACCGATGACGGCCCTGCATTGCACCCGCCACCGCCACTAGTACCATATTATCAGTAGCGCTTGTCAGTGCTAGTATGACTCAAACTAAAAGCAGTTTCCCCGATAGTGACTTGGATGAACCGCTTCATATCATTTCAAAAGCAATCATGTGCATGTAAATTAAGCAAAGTTGCACGAACATAAGATAAAGCATCATGCACACAGTCAGTCGACATGTACAAGTCAGGTGTCACCTGCTCCTCCTTCAATGTGTGCACACCCCTTCCTAGAACGCACGATCGCCGCTTGCGTTAGCTCCCAAAATGATATTGACGCTAAATCCATGGTACTGGCATCCAACATCAACCAGTTCTCCTGGCTTCCTCGGCCATCTTGTCTTGCTTCAAAC
Source organism: Hordeum pubiflorum (assembly GCA_000582825.1). Lineage (NCBI taxonomy): Eukaryota > Viridiplantae > Streptophyta > Magnoliopsida > Poales > Poaceae > Hordeum > Hordeum pubiflorum. The sequence continues at coordinate 11,744 of CBMN010213563.1, read as the reverse complement.
ATTCCTCCTCTAGTTGAAGCCTACGGGGCTGTTTTGGTCCTTGCCCACACCAGCGTTGCCAAATCATGGGCGCCGTTGGCTCGCCAAAAAATTGGCGAGTGATTTGGCCGTCATTGTTTCCACCAAATATTTGGCGTAAGAGGAGGACTCAGAAGCTGAGACGAGTTGGCTGCCAATACTTCGGAGCCGATCGAAACAGCCACTCAAAGCCTGGTCAACGACAGATATTTTGGTCGGGCAGCTCACCGATGTAAACCAAACAGCCCTACACTCCCTCATCCCGTTTCTCCTTGACTATATTGTCTTGGTTCAACCGCTCCTCCCCAAGTTGAATTCCACGCGCCTTCATATTTTCCTTGCGCTTTATACTTTCTTGCATTGCATCTCACCTCTCCCTCTTCTCTTGTAGATTCATCTCATCTGTCTCCAACTTTTGTTACTCCATCTTCTCCGTGTACCCCCTTCCTTGACGTTTTGTTTGTCCATCATGTATTTATAAAATATTTAAAAACTAACTATTGTGTAGTAAAAAAAAAGGTCATCATGTATTTAATAAATTGTTTGTGCATTTATGAAAGAAATGTCTTCATGTTCTTTAAAATGTTCCATCATATATAAAAATGCTCATCATTTTATCAGAATATGTTTAAATATTGTTCATCAAAAATAAAATGTAATCTTAAAGGATGTTCGTCATGTAGTTTAAAAATGTGCGTCGCATATTAGAAAACGTTCACCATATTTCAAAAGTCTCCATCGCATATTAAAGAAACAATTGCGCTTTTCTCAAAAATAGTTAACAATGTTTGTTACGTAAACATTTTTTTAAATATAGGGTGCCTTTTAATTGTGTAGCCTTTTTTTCTTCTAAAATGCATGAACGCTTTATAAAAAGTAAAAATAAAAACACGCAAGCACTTAATATAAATACTTATACAAATATGTTTTCTACTATATTATTTTTTTAAATAGAGAGAAAATGGAAACAAAAATTGTGAAGAAAAGAACCAAAGGGGAGAGAAAACTTTGCGTCAGCGTGCCTCGCGTTGCTGGGCCTGGCCCATACGCGGGGCAGCTGTCTAGTCAGTCAGCCTGGCCCATACGCTCCTCTCCCGGTGTGTCTCCACTCTTCAAGGCCGGCCGGGAGGGAGAGGCAATCGCGCCGCCAGACACTCTTCCTCCTATTCCGCGCGGCGCGGACCCTGGGCTGCTGAGCCGCGCCACCGTGTGGCGGCGACCACGGCGCCGGAGTCGACGACGGCGGCGGCGGCCAGCTACCTTGCATCCCCTTGCTCCTTCAGTACGTCTCCCTCAATTCGATCTCTTGATCTGTTGCAATGCACTCAAACCCTAGGTCTCCTTGCCGGCATTGATTTATTTCGGAACTGGTGCTTGCCGATCTTTGATTCTCGGGGTTTAATTGGTGATACGCATGCAGGCGAAACTCAGGAAAAGCTGGCCAAGACCCCGATCGGCATCTTCGCCTTCAAGTTCCACACACAAGCACATCGATCGGAAGCCTCGAGACCGACCTGGGTTGCCCCGCAAAACAGTTTCTGGGTTGGTGGTTTCTACCTCTTCCTAGCTCTCAGTTTTCATGGAGATTCTCGACTGCACTTTTGCACAACGGACCTGGCCAAAGTGGCATTATGTATGATGAAGTGGTCAATAGGGATAGATCCTGGCTGGATATATGAGGGGGGTCACTTTCTACCTTTGAATTTGCTTCTTGGCTGAATGAAATGGGCCGTCAATTAATTAGTTGTTGTGCCTACTAATACTAAATTTTCTGGCATTCATTGTGCTCCAGTGTGTACACGTTGTATACACTGAATCTAGCTTTCATCATATATCGCATGAACAATTGTCGGATATGTTTCTATTCCGGCTCGTGGAATTGGTATCAATGCAGTATTTTTGTTCTGTTATTCCGGTCTGTATTTAACTTGGTTGAATCTATCTACATGCTCATTTCTGCTGGAATTTAGCATCCATTTCTAGAAATGCTAATTTTCACTGATTCATTTGAACTGGGTATAAATTGAATTTTCTCTCTGTCGGATCATGCATGCGCTTAGATTCTTGTTGTGCAATGGTCATTGTCTAGTCCGGCCCGCTTGCTTTTTGTGGCAGCCCGTTTATCTTCTCCTTTTGCTGTCTTTTCCCCCTTCATTTTGAATTTTCTTTGATGTTTTCTTCGGCTTATCCCATGCGCTAGAGAGGGGCCTGGCTAGCCTCAGGTCTGTGTTGATGATAGGTTGTGATTTCCCAGTGTTATCTTGGTTAGTTGTGGGTTTCACTCGATTATGCTTTGTCCATGAGTGAACTTGCTATGCACATACCTACGACGACTGATGCAGCCTTCCATGCAGCCACGGTCTCTGCTGCTCCTTGCTAGTGTCTCCGATGGATGGATGGTTGCTGTTAGCTTAGCTCTAGCCTCTCCCTTTCTTTTAGACTGCTGCTGCTGCTAGAATGGTAGCTCTAGTCCCATGTTCTTGTCCTGGATCGCGATGGTAAAGTTCCTAGTCATCTAGTCTGTAGGATCGGAGTGACCGCCTGATGCTGTTTCGTTATGTTCCATCTTTGTCGAATGTACCTACCATCGTACCTGTGGTGTTTTAAGCATCTTTGATCTCAATATATGGTGTCAAGACTGTTGAAAGAAAAATAATGCAAGAGTTGTCCTGCTTGTTTTAATCATTTCCCTGGATATGTTTCTCTGTTTAGCTTTCTCGCTGGAATGACGCTCTGTTCTGTGACGCGGAGCTTCTGAATCTTTGTGATGGAATCATGATGTCCGGTTTGAAGTCTGAATGATTATGTGTCATCTCCCATGATTATGAGTTGTGCATTGCCTGAATCTTACTGATTTTGTTTTGGGGATCTTATATGTTGTTGAAAGAAAATGATATTAGAGCAATCTTGCTCATGTTAATCTTGCTCCTCGATGTGTTCTTTCTTTTCCTGTGGATTGTTTGGTGCTCCGCTATCTAATTCTTGTACTACTGTTGGAGTAGGGTTTTTTTTTTTGTATTTTAGTACAGTTCTTGTTCTTCAGTTTTTTTTGTTGAGCAAATCTTATAACTCTTGGCATGTTTGCTTGCAAGTTCAGATGATGCAGTCTTTTGCTACACCGTAACCGCTATTGTCCTGATCTAAATGTTTATTTTGTTTGAGTTGTATGTTGGGCATCATCATGACCCTTCTAACCCTACAGTTGGCTATGTCTATGTTTCTTTTTTTGCAATCATTTTCTACATTTACAATTGTTATTGTGCACTATTTTCAGATATGAAGAACTAGGGTTACAGTTCATGCAGTGTTGATGACTTGTTTCTTGCTCTAATTTGACCTTTTGTCAGCGTGTATTATTTACAGTTGAAAGGAACTAGAGTTTCATGTAATCCACTTCTATGTGTGTAATATTTACAGTCCTGAGGAACTAGCGTTACATCCATGAACTATAGTTGTTGGAAGTGTATGGCTTATGACAGTGTAGTCGCTTAAGGATGTAAACTTGACTCATTCTAGCTTACGGGTTATGTTAGTATATTCTATTATTCTGTGTCCTCGTGTCGTGTGCAATCTCTGTAATTTTCTAACACTTACAGATACGAAGTTACAATTTACGGTAGCTTTTGTTACTATAGGCATGTACATGATTACAGGGTTCATTAATTGTGTTTTCTTATATTTTAGTCATATGTCATTGTATCTCTCATATTTCTACACTTTTTCTTCTGGAGCAGAAACATTAAGTGTAAGATTCTACTGGGTCTTTGCATTTTGAAAATTGTGGGTCTAACTCTGAACTAGTACGGTGCACTATTCAGTTGTAGTTGGTGTGCACAGTTGCATCGATACTTGTAACTTTGCTTAATAGTTCACTGTAATTCTGAATGGAGTTGTATTTTTGCTTAACAGGCCACTATAATTTTTGCTTAAACCCATTTCAAGCAAACCAAGATTGATGAAGAAGTAATGTCAATGAGGGCTACTGGAGGAGCAGTCATCTACCACACAGAAGCATCACTGAGCATTGATTTGGGAGTCATCTGACCCTGTGGTGGTTGACTGTTTGTCTTTGGTCAAGGTTTGTTGCCCTTATCTTGTTATAATTCGTTGGCTTGTTTTTTCCTGGACTCCATTTTGCCTTATGACTAAGCAGTTGACTGATTTGACTCCATGTTTTTTGCCTTAGTGAACAAATCCATTTTGTATGTTGGGTTATCACCAAGGCGTTTCCAACGAGGCTTTTATGGTTGTATAATTCACCGGTGTCACAGTATTTAGTTTATTTTTTTTTCATCTTGGCCTGCGTTTTTTGATCATTAATTCTTTATCTCTCTGAATTGCTCCTGACGGTGTACATATTGGTGATGTATCGCATAGTTCTTAAGGTTCAGTGTACATATTGGTGATTTATTTTATAGTTCTATATTGTACGTAAGTAATGGTTGTTATTTTTTGTATTTGTCTTGACTACTATTTTTCAGTTGAATATATTTTTCAAATGTTTGGGATTTTGCTTCAAAGTCCTGCTGTTACTGTTGTATTTGTGTAGTACTTTTAGTTGAACATGTCTTGTAACTGGTGACAAGTTCTGGGTTGAATAAAATCATTTCCCTTGCAATCGTAAATTATGTTATGTTCTGAATTTTTACTTTGTCCTCGAAGAATTAATTACTAATTTACTATTGCTAGTGTGTAGTTTTGACAGTTCCAGAGAAAGGGAGGTGTAGTTTTTAGTTGTTCTAAATCACGTTATGTAATGCTGGAATTGTTTGTATGTTAGCTTATCTCAGTCATAAAGTAATTTGTGTTGCAATTCTCATTCTTTGCCTGCAATTTTGAACTAAGCAAGATTAGTAGCGCTCTTATTCTTTGGCTTAGAATGTAAATTTCATGTAATATTTGTTGTGCAGTAAGTCATAGCAGATTAGGGTGCTCTGGTTGTACGACCGGCTACCATGCCTTTCTTCCTCTGATTTGTGTCCAGTTTCAGGAAAAAATTAAAGGCCTTTATCCTTCAAAGGATATTGTCCACGTAAGGGCAGGAGTTTTCTGCTGTGAGCATGTAAAAGTTTTTTTTCCCAAATGGTCTAGTCCAAAACCGTTTATCCTCCCTACTAACCACTTGGCACGGTCAATTAGTACTATCATTTGTACTGCACTCTATGGCTCATCTGATAAACGTCCATTTAATGGCCACATCAAAATAATAAGGAAATTTAGTTACTTATGAAAGCTGTTGGATCGGTGTCTGTTTAACTCATTGTGTTGTTTCTTGAAACTGTGGTTGATAGGTGGTATCATCGTTTTCTTTCAGAAGTTTATTTTGTTTCAGTACCTGTATTTTGTTAGCTCATTTAGCGAATTTTCAATGCATAATAACAAAATGTTGGCAGCCCACCCGCTTATTCATGGAAACTTGATACTGAAGTATAATATGTTGCAGCCCACCAAGTTTAGCAGAGTCAGGTTTCATAATTTACCTACTTACATCTTTGGTCACCAGGTTATCTACTGTTTCATGGAAACTTCATGCTGAAGTATAACTATATATTAGCTGTTTGTGCTATTTTTCAGGATATCAGGAGAGCCTGATAAATTTTTGTATTGCACAGGATGGAAGGTGAATTAATCTCGACCATCAAGACCGTTGTCTCAGCCACCACAGAAATTATCTCTGGGTTTAATGATTGGGTGGGATTCTTTCAATGGCTCCGTCCTGACAATAATCAAGAGTCTAAGCAGCAGCACGAGGAGCTTTGGAAGCTCCAGACAACTCTCCCTCTTATTCAAGTGATGATTGACCGAGCTGAATGGTCAATCCATAAGGAAGGTGTTCCGATACTGCTACAAGAGCTAAAGGATGTGTCTTATGACACAGAAGATCTTATTGAAGAGTTCAAATACTTTAAGCTGAAATCAGAGAGGGATGGTCCACAATCACTAATGAAGCGATCATTAGATTTCATCAAGAGCGACATCTCATCTTGTTTTGACAAAGTGAAGCTTTTACAACAAAGAGCTGAACATCTGATCAGTCAAATGAATGGTATGGATTTGCAGCAAGAAACTCCACACTTTGATAGGTCAGTCAGACCTGAGACAAGTTCTTTTCCTGATTCAAAGGTCTTCGGTCGCCAGAAAGAAACAGTGGCACTGAAAGTATTGCTTGGTGTACCACATATTCCTAGTGGGTCAAAAAGGAAGAAAGGTCACCCTGTAGCTGCTGAGGCTACTGCACAGAAAGATTGTATGGATTATCCAGTGAACGATGATGTGTCTGTGCTGGCAATAGTGGGGATTGGAGGTGTTGGTAAAACTACGTTGGCACAGCAGATATGCCAGGATCAACATGTGAAAGCGTACTTTGATCAAATACTTTGGACATGTGTTTCAGATGACTTTGACACTAAGAGGTTAACCAAAGAGCTGGTGCATTCCTGTGGAGAAGACATAGCATCAGATAATCTAGACTACCTTCAAAATAAGCTGGCTAAAGTTGTCGGATTGAAGCGGTTCTTGGTAGTTTTGGATGATGTGTGGGACGATTCCCTGAAAGATGATGGGCAGGAATGGCAAAAGTTTTGTGCACCTCTAACAACCGGAGTTCAGGGAAGTAAGATTTTGGTGACTACTAGATCCTCAAAGGTAGCTAAGCTAGTATGCACGTTGAATCCATTTCAGCTTCAAGGCTTAGAAGAGGATACCTTTTGGGAGTTTTTTAAAGCATGTGCTCTGGACGGAAAGATCATGGATGTCAAGCTAGCAAGCATTGGTAGAATGATTGTGCCAAAGCTGAAAGGTTCTCCGTTAGCTGCAAAGACACTTGGGCGCCTGCTAAGAATGAAAATTGACACTGATCACTGGAGCAATATTCTCAATAGTGAGCTGTGGGAACTGAAGCAGGAAGTAGGTGACATTCTTCCAGCCCTTACATTAAGCTATTTGTATTTGCCACGACATTTGAGGAGGTGTCTAGCATTGTGTGCGATGTTTCCTAAGGATCATAAGTTCGATCAAACGGTTCTTGTTGACCTTTGGTCTGCTCAATGCTTTGTGGAAGCTCAAGATAAGATGTGTATGCATACAGCTGGAGACTGGTGTTTTGAAGAGCTCGAAAGTCGCTGTTTCTTCCAAGAGGTCGTTGCATCATCACCATCAGCAGTAGTATCAAGAAATAAGAAGTATGTAATGCATGATTTAATTCATGACATGATACAACTAGTTTCTGGAAATGAATGTTTTGTTATAAGAAATGAAACGGATCTGTCGAATGTACCTGAGAAAGTTCGGCACATATCATTGTTCACAAGCAAGGGTTTTGATCATCAAAAGCTAATGGCATTAACAAGGTGTAAGAAGCTGCGGTCTATTCTGAGCACGGAGCAACTCGGGAAAAATAAATTTTTCCCTCTAGTTAATTCTTGGTCCAGAGAGCTAAAATATTTGCGTTTCCTATCCTGTTCCTTCACCAAGTTAACTATGTTACCGGAGGCAATTGCAAACTTCAAACTCCTTTGCTGCTTTAAGGTTCACTGTCGCAGGCGTTGGACTATGGACTCATTTCCGGAGTCATATTGTTCTCTCTATAACCTCCAGAAGTTCGAGGCTAGAAACTGTACCTTTAGGAGCTTGCCAAGGGAATTCAGGAACCTTGTTAACTTGCAGTCCTTTGAAGTAAAAACTTTTGTTCATGGTAGAAACTACACTAAATTTTCGGGAAAATCAGTGGAAGTGTTAAAAAACATGCATCTGCAAGGAGTGTTGCATCTGATATTGACACATGTGAGACTGGCTGGTTGTGCGGAGCTTGAGTTGAGCAAGAGAAAGCATGTTCAGATGCTAACTTTAAATTTTCTTCATACCCTAAGGACACAAGAAGAGGAGCAGGAAATGCTTGAAGCATTTTGTCCCCACCAAGATATTAAATTTCTGGAACTCAGTGGTTTCAAAGGTGAATCTACTCCAACATGGTTTCGACCTTCACATCTTAAGAGTTTAGTTCAACTTCGGTTGAAACATGTTCATATTCTTGAATTATCTTGGACTGATAGCAAAGGATTCGCATCCATCAGAGATCTTTATATTTCTTCCTGCCCTCGATTGTCATCACTTGACCATATTTTACATCCAGCTAGTCTCCCAATGATTAAAGTTATTGTCATTGAAGAATGTAAAGCATTATCATATCTGCAAGGTGAAAGGTTTGGAGAACTCAGTGGTTTAAAAGAATTGAAGGTAAGCGAGTGTCCAAACATTCATTGGAATGGACTGGCTCTCCCGTTATCCCTGATAAAGTTGCACCTCGAAGACTGTGGAAATGTGTCAAAATACATTCCGAGCTGTTTGGTTAACATTGAGAATCTGATTCACATGTCCTTGATAAGGCTGAGCTACATCAGATCTATTCCAGCGGAAATCTGGTCTGATTACTTGCCAGAAATAAAGACAATTGAAATCTCTGGCTGTCCTGACCTGATATCCATTGGTGGATCCGAAGCAATTGAGCATATTGAAAATGCCTTTGTCGAATCTTGTGCAAAGCTGATGGGATTGATACAACCTCTTAAAAGAGGCCGGCATCCTTCTAAGTCTCCTTGATAGGTATGGCTGGTTTTCAAGTAATAGGTTCTTTTTTTTCTGCTTGCTCACAGTTATCTCGTGTGAATTCGAATTCTAATGGTTGTGATTCACCTAATTGTCTGAATATATTATTTTGTTTTCGTTGCTGAAGCCATGTGTATCTTGAACAGGCCCCTGCCTAGCGCTAACTGTGGAACTCAATTCAACGCATTGGAAGCCATCTTCTCAGCTGGATCCACTGCAGGCTGAGTTGTTAGACCTTTATCCATGATGGGTGTTGGATTCCTAACCTGAAGTCTTGGCTGTTAGATGTGGAGATGACTCAGAAGCTCTTGTCATCAAAACTTGCTTCCTGGCCTGCATGCACGTTGCTGCCGACTGTGCGCTGACATGTCTTGTTGTGCAATGAGAGTGGATGCTTATATGCTAGTACTAGTAGTTAAGATGTGAGTTGTGGGTTGCTAGTGCTTTATCATGGTGCCATCAGCTAAAGGTACGTTGGTGTTAAACGTTTACTTGTCTGACGGCTGTTGCAATGAAGCCCTCTCATAATTAGGACATGCTTCCCCTGAATCAGTTGTCATTTCTGCCTGTCGGTACAAATTAGCTCGTTTTTTCCTTTGACACTCAAACTAACTCCGTGATGTGATGATGATTGAAACGTACTCTTTTTTGAGTCACTGTCTTTTTTTATGCCTATATAGTTTATGTGGAGACACAAGTTTCAGATTCGAAGCTGATATCTGTAAACCTGACGGCTCTCAGACGTCCTGCTGACACTGTTACGTATTCGTGCTGACTGCTGACACAAGAATGAATGGAGCCTACTGGTGTTTAGCATAGAGTATCTTTCTTTAGATAAGAAACATTCACGATTGATTTTTCTTGGGTCTGTAATGACAGAGAAATCAAGCATCCTTCTCTCCCTCCGAGCTTAGCTCACACGGATCAATTGGTCGTTGCCCACTGAAAAAACTGAGATTTTTTTTTTTTGAAATGGAGGCAAACATTGCGTTAGAGCATCTCCAACAGGCGTGTTGCGGCGTGGCGCGCTATAAAAGTTTTGCAGCGCGTGAGCAGTCAAAATGCGTTTGAACAACAAAAATTAACGATATTTTACCATACATCAAGCCCAAGCCCAACACCACATGCAGTTCATACGATACAAACGAAAAACGCTAGTAAAATAAAAATACGCCTAGACTACTCTTCATCAGCCTCGGCGCGACGGTCTGCCTCGGTGGCCAGACACGGGAGAGGCGCGACCTGTCGCGCCTCTTCAGCCGATCGGACGTCGTCGAAGTTCATCTGTGAACGAGGCCGCCGGAGGTCCCACGCTGCCGCGTCGTACGCGCGGCCGGCCTCATGGGCGGTCTCGTAGGTGCCAAGGCCGAGGTGCGTGTTGCCGGAGCGGATTTCGGCGTAGAACATGTCGGACAGGCGTTCGCGGACACCGCGGAAGCCTGAGGTGCTCCGGGGGTGCGGCGGCGACGAGGCGCGGGGAGAAGGCGGGGCGGCGACGAGGCGCGGGGAGAAGGCGCGACGGCGGCGAGAGTTGCATGGAGAAGTGGGCGGCGACGAGGCGTGGCGAAGAAGGCGGGGCGGCGACGAGGCGCGGCGGCAGCAAGAGGTGCGTGGAGAAGTGGGCGGCGATGAGGCGTGACGGAGAAGGCGGGGCGGCGATGAGGCGCGGGGAGAAGTGGGGTGGAGCACAGGCGCGGCGGCACCCAATATATAGAGCGCCCGTGGAAAAAAAATTAGCGCGCCGCCGTTTCGCGCCTCCGCTGGAGGGCGCTCCCGACTCCGCGCGCACGAAAACTAGGTTTGTACCGTGCCGCGCCTTCTTTCGCGCGCCTGTTGGAGATGCTCTTAGATATTAATTAAGCAGAAAACAATTGCCGAGTTAATTACAGAAAACCGAGCAAAAGCCAGAACAACAAGGATCAAGCCCACTCCCAAACACCGAAACACACAGGGCCAAGTCCACCCTCATTGATCACATGTCGAACACGACATCAAACGCCAACAACTAAAACACACACCAACGGGTGACCCGTTCCACCGGTCGAGCTGACCTTCCATCACCGCCGGAGGGAAGAAGTCGTGACTGCTATAGAAGGAGCAGATCCGGGACTCACCCGCAGCAACGGAAAGGCAAACACTCCATAGTCCTGCGATAGCTGCAACAATCGACATGCCGACAACCAACATCGAAGACAACCATGTCGCCCAGACGACACGAGGTCCATGCCCTCGAAGCTGCAAATCTCTCTGAGGCCGCCGCTTCGACATCCCCTATGCACTCAACCAACATCGCCTTCCGAGGCCGCCGCCCCGACATGCCACCGCTCACCCTCGAGCAGCAACACTGCACAATACATCTACCCGCAGGCCATGCTACTCAAGACAATCACACGCATACCACGAATGCCGCACCACATCTGGGGCCGCCACCCTGACATGCCACTGCTCACCCTCGAGCAGCAACGCCGCACGATATAGCTACATGCAGCTCACGCTACTCAGGACAACCGCATGTAGACCACGAACATCGCACCACATTCGGGGCCGCCGCCCCGACATGCCGTCCAACCGCTTCCGCCAGGACGCGTCGACCAAGCCGACAACCTTGCCACCCCCGCAGCTCAAGGTCCTCACCGAAGCCATGCCGACAAGCAACCCTACCCCCTGGAGTCATCATCGCACCGCTACCTGAGGCTGCCGCCTTGGCTCTCAACAAAAGATCTCGGAGCCGCCGCCTCGTCATACACTACCCTTGACTATGGAAGAGCCCCGCACAACATCCAAAGGCCGACCCTCCAAAGCGACGCCTCCAAGAAGGTTATGACGTAAATGCTGCCACCGCTCACACCAAAACTGAAGTTTAGGTTCTCAACTGGAGAGACCAAGCACATGAAAGGAGAGGAAGATCTCTACAACAACACCTCCAAGAAGGTCACGACGCCCACAGGCGCTGTCAAAAGCTTTCACCCAAGTCTCTCGTCTCCTATCAGTGAGCTTGCAAATCTGGGCACATATGGATACCCAGACAACCAGAGCCTGACGTGGCTTGAGACTACG
>CBMN010213559.1:688-12851 GCA_000582825.1 Hordeum pubiflorum | reverse complement strand
GGGGCTAAATAGGGGCGGACTCGGCGGGAGGTGAGCCGAAATCCTCCCGCCGATTTTTCGGCGACGCGGGCGAGCTCGCGCCATCTCCCTGGTCGCACAAGGAGAGAAGCGCGTCGCCCTCCCCTGCGTCGCCCGAGCCAGGCTCGCGAGCTACTGCCGATTCGGGCGTTTCCCTTGGGCCTGGCCTGGAGGTGCTTTAAGGTTCGTGCCATGCGGGCCGCACAGTAAACGCAGGCAACCAAACGGGCCACTTTCTTCCCGCGCGGGCCAGGCTGGGCCATATGCAGGCAACCAAACACGCCCATACAGATTGTGAATGAATGATTGCGTTGTAAATTAGTATGGAAGTTAGGTTTGGTGTTATGTCCCATATGCCTGGGTAGGATAGCCAGGAGTTTGCTGTTATGAACAATTTAAGTGTGTGGTTTACTGATCTGGTGTAGTGTGTTAGTTGCCTGGCTTCTCGTTGGCTTCTATAGTCTATATCACTATCTCATACTATTGTGTACAAGGTTGTCCCGTAAACTCATGCTGTGATGCTACATAGAACCGAATTCAGTGAATTATAAAATGCTAGCTTGAAGACGCATCAATAATTGTTACCAAGGCTAGCACTTCTATCTCACTATTTTTTGCTATTCGCTTGTTGCTTACCGAAAATTTAGTTGGTATTAGTTGAAGCACCTGTGATCATTGGATGACATGAGATACTTTTTGAACACTTCTATTTGTACATGTCACTGTTTATCTGTAGCAACAGCTTGCTTCAGAATACAAAAAGGTAATAGTACTTATATATTTTGATAGTTGTTTCACTATCCAATTCTTTCAGATGTCAGCATTGTGGTATTAGTTCTAACAATACACCTATGATGCGTCGAGGACCGGATGGACCAAGGACTCTGTGCAATGCATGTGGACTTGCGTGGGCAAACAAGGTACTTAAAATTCTTGTGGTATTGTGTTAGTATGTTTATTTACCTTGTTGTTTGTACCAACATCCACAGCAGGCTGTGTTGTTGCACAACCTACTAGTAATTGTGTACGTGCAATGCACGTTAATATTAGGCAAGATATTAATTGTATTGTATATTAATATCAGGCAAGGTATAAATTGCATATGAATATTAGTTAGGATATAATTACTTGTTTAATGCTGACGTTGATATTAGGCATGATATTAAGTATTTGAGGGTGCTAAATATGTTCAGTGCTAAACATGTTTAATGCTAAACACTGAAACGACATAGACCATTGGATATAATGTGGTTGAGCGGGTGAGATTTGTTGGATCTCTGCAGCTAGTTCTTTTTATGTTGGTATAGATATATTGTAAAGAGGTCATGTCTCCTTTAACATCAATAAGGAACAATCTGTTAGTTGTCTACATTCCAGCTGTAACAAAATATCCTTCTGTACCGTCTGTTATGTTGGATGCTGGTTCTCGGATATTCCGGCAATATGGTTTTAACTTTAGCAGCAACATTGTGCTTGCTTTTTTTTCTGGATACTAAGTGATAAACTACATGTTAGTGATTTGCTTCCAGCTACTCTGGTTTGTACATGAGCTTCATGAAAATTGAACACCCCCTCCCCCCTCTAAAGCTTCCACCTAAACTGTTTGGTTAGTACTTCAATGAAATGACATCTATACAGGAAAAATCTTTACAATGTCGGAGTACCTCATGCCTGACTTTGCATTTACATATTGATATGTTAATGATTGTTCATCGTGTTTCTCCTTTCTAGGGTATGATGAGAGAGGTCAAAGCTCATACACCTTTGAAAGTTGTGCCGCCAGTGACCGATGATGCTGTAAGCACTAATTCTCCGCTTCCACTAGATTGACAGCCTATCTTATCAGATTTGATATACATAATTTACTTTTTTTGTACTTCCATAACCTGAAGTCAAAGCTGTGTACCATTTTCTGAACTGCTGGAAGCTTCCATTGTAAACTCTTAATGAAATTACAAAAATATACATGTCCCTATTGGTATTAGAGGGCTAGATTTTTTTGTATTTTTTTCAAAGTACAAACTTCGTATGGTTAGGATTTTCAAGGAACAATTAAGAGTCTCTTTCTGTATTTTGACCGGTTCAGTTATCTCGTTTGAATATAAGTCTCATGCCCTGCAGCAGAATGGAGTTGCCGAAGCATCAACCGCTGAGCAGCAACATCTCACACTAGAAGCAGCACCAGAAGCTCCTGCTCCTGCTGCCAATGGCCATGATTCATAGCCATCAGCTGGTGGATGCTTCAGAGGACACTGCTTGGTCCTGGAATTGCATGCTTAGAAGTTATAATCGGCATAATTTGAACTGGAGGCTTGCAATGTGCACATTGTGGTGTGGATGTACCGACGGTCTGACTCTGTTGCCGCATGTGTAGATAGATAATAGACTTGTTCGACATGGTTTTTCTGAGTGTTCGTTGGATTTAAATCTTCTAGAAATGACACTGTTAGCGACAGCAACATCCTCTCCTGTACGGCGGCTTTGCTGCTTTAGAATCGTATGAGATAGTCTTTTAGATAAATGGCTTCAGGTCGACATTTTTTTCAATTATAATTATACATGGATCTGTATGCCAGATAATTTGCGTGTACTCTAGCGACTTGGTTGGCTACATGAAGATTTTTCTAACTTACCATACAAGAAGTTTTTGCTATTATTTGAGTCAAGCTTTGGGTGCTCATTATATTTTTTATGAAGAGTAAAGTCTGCAAAACTAAACGCAAAGCCTTGTCTTGCAATTGTGTGAAAGCAAAGTTTTTTCGGGTCGGTATACGGGGGAGAGAATGGATCTTTTGTGCTTGATGGGAGAGATTTGGTCTAGGTTTTGGTTTTGATGTTCTCTTGTTGTTTGTCTAGATGGTAGAGGCGTTGGCGCGGTGGATTAAGTATCCCAATCTTGTCGTGGTTGTGTTTGGTTTTTATGTTGTCGTAGGCATGTTGGGTTTTCGAGGTGGGGTTTGGTTTCCATGTTGTCGTGGGCATGTTCGGTTTTCAAGATCTGATCCTCGGGGCTGTGAGGGTGGGTATGTTTTCGCCTTGGTTTGCATTGACGCCAAGCTTTTCAACATCATCCTATGATGACACTTTCTTCTCTAGGTGAATTGTTGTGCTTTGGATTGACAATTGTTGGTATCTCTCTCCCAACCATAGTTACAACGACATTCGGGCTCCAGTGTTGCGGAGCAGGCGCAATGTTGAGCTAGCCTAATTTTCATTGAAATTATTTTTGTCAAAGGTGTTCTGGTAAATCTCCGACTCGTTTAACATATGATTGCTGGCATAAATAAATTAGTCTATCTGGGTTTCTAAAGCTGACATGAGTTTTTAATCTTCAATTTAGTAGTTAAACATCTGTTACATGCCATAAAATTTATCATTAGATTCGTCTCCGAATAAAGTTTGTAAAGAAATCTTACATTGTGTTAGTCAAATTGAAGATCTAAAATTTATGTCTGCCCTGTAAACCCAGACGTAGGGGAACAATGTAATCGCGCGAGTCTAGTTGGAACATCTCAAAGGTGCCCCTTGAAAACGCTTCCTCCTGTAGTCTTGGGCGGTGCTTCACCACGCGCGTCCGGAGCAAGAGCAACGCTTGGCGCCAAACTGCTTCCATTTCCCGCCACTTCTGTTCTCGGCAGCAGGCGAATCCCTTGGCGGCGGCGACGAGATCCCTTGACGGCGGCGACGACGGCGCAGGTGCTTGCAGTGTCTCTCACCCCCCCTGCTCCGTGGCGCCTCTCCCCTTGCCGCGCCTCTCCTCCTCCCCCTCCCTCCCGTGGCATTCTCCTGGAAAACCCTAGAATTTGGACAATCTCTTCAACCCCCAACCCCTTCCTCGCACGCACAAACCCTAAACCTTTCATGCCTTTTGCAGGTCGACTAGAGTTGCGGACCAAGTTTCAGTAGCAAACCAGGTCAACTTGAGGTAATGGGATATACATACTTTGCCATTTTGTGGTGATTCTTTAAACCTTCGTACATCTGGTGGTGCTTTCTGTACTATGAATGTTTGTTTGTAGCACAAATGGAATTATTGATCTGAAGTATTTTTGCCAAAAAATTCTGAATATTAAGGCTGTGTATAGCATTGAGGTGGATTATGATAATCCAGATTTTACAGCCATCCATTTCCTAATTTTTTTTGAATGCTAAACAGTTTTTTATGCCTTTTTGCTATTTTTCTGCTCCAAATTTAGAATAAGTTCAGAAATTGTGTAGTTAGTACAGAAAATATGCATTAATTGTGTAGTTAGTTTTTTTTGCTAAATAAGTAAAAGAGGAAATAATAAGTATTTCAAGGCAGGTAAATAACCATATGTTTTCGTGTTCAAACGGCGAAAAGCAACGAGACATCAAAGTGTATCCATTTCC
Organism: Hordeum pubiflorum; assembly: GCA_000582825.1. Classification (NCBI taxonomy): domain Eukaryota; kingdom Viridiplantae; phylum Streptophyta; class Magnoliopsida; order Poales; family Poaceae; genus Hordeum; species Hordeum pubiflorum. The sequence continues at coordinate 8,462 of CBMN010213559.1, read as the reverse complement.
AAACAAGTCAGTGATTTGTGTTTATTTCACCAAGCAATTCTAATTTCCTTTCTCTCAACCAAACAGCAAAAATTAGAATTGCAGCTCATCTCGATTTCATGTTGAATTATAATTGGCTCTTAAAATCACTGTATCATTTTCAGTTCTAATTGCCAAAATGGAACCTAGGTGGTATTTTATGCGCTTGAGTGTAGTGCAGTCCCTTATACGCCTGATACATTCTCCCCGGTCCAGTTGAAAGAGAAAACTTCAGGCCTCATCTGCAGTGCTAATTTTCTCAAGATCCAACTCATCTTGCTCGCACATTAGCCGCTGCCAGAAAATAATTTTTACCATTTCTCTGCATCGTTGATCTGTGCAAGTACTGAATTCACATCAACCAGTCCACAGTTGTAATTGATTTGTTCTTTTGTTTGTAAGGAAATCTTGCTTGAATGGATGGATTTTCTGAAAATTTGTTCTGTTCTTGGGGATCCTTGCTTTGCTACCCCCATTGAGCAATCAACATCAAAATTATTCTTTTCTATCTGTTCAGTTAGATGCTGATACGCTTGCTTGCTGTGTGGTACTTTACTAATCTACATATCCACCCAATCTTTGATTAGATTTTTGTTATTCAGCCCGCCTGATTGATCCAGTCCTCCGATATGGAGGATAAGAGCGTTGAGACCATGGAGATCGATGTGCAGCAGAAAGAAGTCGAAGCTGTTATGCCTGACGGCTTCAACACCGATTACCTCCGAATCTACTACGGTAAAATGCCAGAGTCATTTTTGCATCCTAAACCATAATGTGTGGAATTGATAGGGTAAAGAACCTGAAATGAGAGGCAAATTTCAATCCCTTGTACTACCTCTGTTACACCATACGAAATTATGGTGTAAGATTCCACACGGAAGGCTTAGTTTTGCAGCATATTTTTTTAGTTCTGCGGTTATTGCTATTATTATGCTCTTATGCCTAAAAATGTGGAAGCACTTATGTTCAAAAACTCTCACCCCAGGAGCTCTTCCCCACTAATTTCTTGTGCTTGTTTTTTAAAGATAACTTTAGATGAATGCAAAATAATAATGTCTTGTGCTTAAGTTCAATGATGATTAATCACAATTGCAGCAAAGCTCTTCCCATATGGTGATTTCTTCAAGTGGCTTTCCTATGGAAATGGTCTGTCATCACACTATACTACTTTGGTTTAGGTACTGATTGTCTTGCTCTGTTAACTGAATCTTTTATTGGTAGATGCGAAGCATCCGGGATGTGATCAGTCATATATTGGGCGCCGTGAGCTTTCGTTTACGCTGGAGAATGACATCTATCTGCGGTTCCAATCCTTTGACAGTGCACCTGAACTGGAGAGTTCTATCAAAGAGAAGTGCCCTTTCAAGATTGACATTGGACCTGTCTACAGTGTGGATGTATGATATAGCATCACTAAAGTTGCCAATTATTTAGTTCGATTTAATTGTTTATATTATCTAGCCTGCAAATTGCCAAATGAAAATATGTTTTTGTAGCCTGCAAAGCGACACGCCTATGCCCAGTCTGGCAATAATGTCTTCGTACCAGTGGAGAGAGAACTTATTTTTGATATCGTAAGAAACATGTCATGTTTTTTCTCCATCATTTGAGTGTGTCCTGTTATCTTTGTTCAGCTGTTGCTAATTGTGATTTTTTCAATATTCCCAGGATATATCTGATTATGATGATGTTCGGTACTGCTGCTCTGGAGCCGACACCTGTCTGGACTGCTGGCCATTAATGACCATTGTTATCAAGATCCTGGATACTTCACTTAGAGGCAAGTTCTTTTGCTACTTTAAGCACACATGGCATTCACATGTTGCTATGAAAATTCTGGATAATCCACTTGAATTGCAGTCTATTACTTCCTTGGTCTGCTATAATTTTTTTGGAAGTATATATTTACAGGCGATTTTGGTTTCAATCACATACTGTGGGTATATAGTGGTCGCCGTGGTGTCCATTGCTGGGTTTGTGATAGTAGAGCAAGAAAGTATGTTTACGAGAACTTTTTTTAGCTGAAGAAAACATTTTGTTTGTTTCCTTGGTTTGGTGATCGTGAAACTCATCTCTATTCTCCTTTTAGGCTCAGCAATGAACAAAGGTCTGCAATTGCTGACTACTTCCGTGTTTATAAGGTGGTACTTCTTGATTCATAACTCTTAAACCCCGTCTCCCTGTCTGTTTTCTGAAATCTGTTGGTCTGCATTACCTTTTTTCAGGGCGGTGAGAATGCGTTGAAGAAGGTGACGCTGACTGGACCTGTCCTCCATCCTTTCCTTGCGTACGGCCTAAACCATAACCATCTGTGATATTTGCATGTTGTGTCAGTCACAAATAGGTTTTATTGAAACTTTATGCTCCTGCAGACGATCATACACTGATGTTCTGAAATGCTTCTTCGAAGACAAATTATTACATAGCCAACAACTATTTGCTTCAGAAGAGAGATGCCAGAAGATACTTGAACTTATTCCTGATGAAAGTAAGAAAAGAAAAAAAAACCTAAGAAGCTGAGACAATGCTCTTCAAATATCATTGATATTGACAAATTTTTGCATTAATTATGAAATGTGTTCAACATTATCCTAAAAGGTTTTCATTTCCAGATGTTGCTAGTGAGCTCCATGATAGGTGGCAAGGAAATAGACGGTCCTCTATTTCGAAGGAAGATGTGAATGCAGCAAGATGGGAGCAGTTAAAGACGACCTTGCAGTCAGGAAAACATAAGGTTCGTGTTTAATCTCCTGCAGTTATATTTCCTTCTATTGCATATATGCCAGTTATCAATTTTGACGGGAGCAAATGTGTGTGTGTGTGTGTGTGTGTACATATACCTTTCGAGATCCAACAGGATGCTGTGTGAACTGTGCAGTATTCATATTTCTGACTTACAAATTACAGTTGCATCTTGTGACTCAGCTTGTCATTTTGAAATGTAGGATGAGTAACTCTAGTAAATCATTTTTATGTCTCAGACGCAGGGGCTTCGCAGATGTGTAGAAGAGATTGTCTTCTCATACACGTATCCTAGACTTGACATGGAGGTAAAAGAAAAATCATCACCAATACATTTTGGTAGCAAATGAATTATTGTTATCTTTTCTGTCCATTAATCAGACTTGATGTTGTATATCAGGTGTCAAAACACATGAATCATTTACTGAAAGCCCCCTTCTGCATACACCCAAAGACAGGTAAAAAGCCGGATAGATTTCTAATTTTAGTTTTCTAATGCAATAAGGCGGCACAATTCCATACATGGAAAAAAGATACATGGAGCTTATTATCCATTAGAAGTTTCTAATATGACCGTTCCTTGAATGATGCACACTTTTAACACAGTATGAAATCACTTGATGCCTACACTTCTGCTTTTTGGAGTTGACTGTTTTTGTTGTAGAACTGTATGATTGATGATTTTGTCACCTCATTAGTTCTAACAACTGTTCCAATGTTTCTCCAGGACGTGTTTGTGTTCCTATTGATCCCAACAATTGTGACGATTTTGATCCTTCAGCTGTTCCAACCCTATCACAGGTATTTCCTAGCCAAACATTAAAAACATATTATGTGCTAAAACTTATTTGTGCCTTCCGATGCGTGATAAGTGATAACACAATCCTGACCTGCTGAATTTACCATACATGCCCAGCTGTTAGGAGAGCTCAATGCTGCTGGTATGCAGATTGATTCTGAGAGTGGTAAGTATTGAACTTACACCTTTAGGGATTTGTGTTGAAGTGCGTCATTTATAACTTGTGAATGACATTTTTGTACCATACAATCTTGTCTTGGGTACACCTCATAACCCTGTTTTGAATTGCAGACTGGGAAAGGACATCCCTTGAGAAATCTATCAGATTTTTCAGAACATCATTTCTGCAACCAATGCTGAAAGCTTGCAAGGTATGTGTTCTTTGCTGCTATATTTCTACGATCGTATCACTATCAAAATGCATTGATATCTAACAGTTTGACTTAGTCATGTAAATTTTTCTAGTTGATCAACATGATAGAGTAGAAGCTGGGCCAATAACGAGATGATCTTTCATATCGGCTTGGTTGGAAGGATCCCTGTAGTCTCTAGGGATGTCTCCTGAGAAGTGGACAAACTTGTTTAGTTTCAGTCAAGTTATCTTCCACGTTTTAAGCTGAAAAGGGTCAACTTCACCGTCATTTATTAGCGTTATTCTCAGACTGGCTGTTAGTATTTCTATGACATATTTGCTAGGAAAGGATGCATAATACTTGTCACAAATATGCTCTTTGTTCGGATAAGCGCCCCTGGAGTTCTGTTTGGCTTACTTATTAAGATACCTGAGCTTTGAACACCAGATTAATTTACTCCCTGAAGTGGTTTTCAGTGGTCCGTGTCATCCGTGCCACCGGTTATGCCACTGGTGACCCGGCCACCCTTCTGCCTCCCATAATTCCCCTTATCCCCTTTCACGTCTCATGCCGCAAAATCTTTGCTGCTCCTAAAGGTTCTTCCTCCTACCAACTTGTTATCCTCAGCCAAGCGCATTCACATGGTGCACACGCATTATGCTGGTTTAAGCCATTGAGAGAAGAGCCCTGTTCCAGGCCACCAAGCACGTGTGGCAAGACTGTAGGATCTGTGGGCTCCTTCCCCTGGCTGGCGTCAAAGTTCTACTTGATTGAGTTCATCCTAATTTTAATGGAATTGAGGGTAAATGGCGGTAGTTAAGTCGTATAAAGAGGAGTGTGGGAGAAAGGAGAGGGGTGTAGCCTTATAGAAAGATTATGAGAAGGGTGATGTGGATGGCCACGTGGACAAAAAACCTGTGACGTGAATGCCACCCTTGCAATAAGGTGGTATGTGGATGTCGCGGGCGAAACTGCCGTCATGGGTTCAGGGAGAGCAAGTAAGCAAAAATACTGGGGGTTGTTCAGAGAACAGTTGGGGAGTAAGCTACATTTTTCTGTATTTGCTTACATGAAACGAACACTTTGCTACAATGTCAGTTTATTTACCATGTAGTTTTGCAGGAGGAACTGGAAAGTGCTTACAATGCGAAGCTCCAACAAGCCAAGAATAACTTGAATTGGTAAAATTTGCATGCACAGAGGCAGGGCGGCAACAACTCTGCGCATCAACAGCAACACCCTAGAGTTTAACTTGGGTACAAAGTACTACCCTGGAGATCCTAGTGCCACACCGCTGCTCAATTTTTTGACGTGGGTATAACCGACACAGCCAAATGTAATGTATCTTCTGTTTTTTCAAGTTGATTTCGGCGAACAAGTGGGGCTGCACTATTGTTCAGTTACTCTTAATGAAGGAAGCTACATTACGTTTATGTTTGCATCTTTGATCCAAAACATGTGCATGAATACCTCCACCATTTGTTCCATAAAATCAGCAAGTATAACAGAAATGCATTTCTGGAAAGTGGGTGGTGCGTTGCATAATCGAAAAGGTATTCTCTGATAAGCGTACGTACCAAAGGGGCATGTGAAGGTTGTCTTTTCTGATCTTCTGGTTGAATTGCTATTTGTGAAAATCCGGAGTATGCATCAAAATAACATAAGTGTGTATTCTTAGCGAACCTCTTGAGCATCTCATCGATGGATAGCAGTGGATAATGGGAGTGCAGCGTTTTGGAGGACGGGCTCCATGGAGCTCTTTATTTGAAAAATTCAAAAAACATATTTTTAAGTTTTGAAAAAATCTGGAAAAAATCATACATGTTCATATGGATGTGTTTTACATGTGTGTAAAGTCTGACCAGAAAATACATTATGGTGTGGGGTGCACAAAAAAGACAAATTCGTGCATTTTTATAATGAATAGTACATGTACTATTCGTCATTTCAAAAACAAGATTTTGTCTTTTTTGTGTATCTCTCACCGTAATGTATATCATTTTCAAAATTTACACACATGTATTAAACATCTGTATGAACGCGTATGACTTTTTTTAGATTTTTTTTAAAACTTAAAAATGTGATTTTTAAATTTTTCGAAATAAAGAGCTCCATGGAGCTCGGCCTCCATTTAGCATTTTCGTGGATAATATTCCCTATGAATCTCTTTATTCAGTTCATGTAGTCCACACACATACGGTACCCAATAGTAGTTCTATTAGGGATTAGTTCATTATCTTTGTTAGGCACAACAGAAGTCCTCCTTTGGGACACAATGAACCGGACTAACCCACTTATTATCAAAGATAAAAGAATATTGCATAATAGTCGTAATATCTTCTTTTACCACATCTTTTGTGTAGGGATTCAACTTTCGTTAACTTTCAGTGACCGGTTTTGCTCCTTCTTCCATATGTATCTTATGGGTAAAAATAGTTGGGCTTATACCTTTGATTTCATTCAACAATATCCCAAAGCTTCACTATGTTTTTCAGCGCGGTCACCAGTTTTCCTTCTTTTTCTGAAAGGCTAGCATTTATAATAAGCATAAACTTCTTTGTATCATCAAGAAATTCGTACCTTAGGCCCTCCCGTAGTGGTTTGAGGTCCGGAAGCGGGAGTTCCTCATCTCCATTCCGTTCAAGTACTTCGTAAACTTTAATTATGAGGGACCTATAATTGGGGTTGCATTCATTATTTGATTGAGTTCCTCTTTTTCTTGATCCTCAACCCTGTGTTCTTGCTTTGTCAGACTCCTCTCCAAGTTATCATTGGGGGTGTTGAAATAAATTGCAGCTAGCTGGGCTATAGTATTTTGGTTCTTTTGGATATGGTTTACTTTTAAATGTTGAAAATGGAGATTTTGGCCAAACTTGAGAGTAACGGATTGCACGCGTACGGGCGTCACGATCCGATAGGGCTTCGCCGTTTAGAGCTTGTCGTCGCTGGAGAACTAGAGGAGGGAGAAGAGAACCTCATGTGACTTCTCTATTATGTGGACTAGTGAAAACTAGGATTAGCTCTAATCTAGATCAAACCTAAATTAGAACTAGAACAAGAGAGAACTAGAGGAAGTTCCAATCAATAGAACTTGTGTGCTGCAAAAGGGCCAAAACCTCTAGTATATAGGTGGAGGGTAGAGGAGGCCAACTTGGAGGAGGGGGCTCTCCTCCCTTGCGCCGGCCTATGGGGAGAGGAGTCCTCCTCCAACTCCCTTCCCCCTAGCTTGTCCAATAAGCCCAAGGGGCGCCTCCTAGATAATTATCTAAGTCAATTAACACTCCACTAATAGGTCAATTGATATTTCTCTTAGCCCATTGACTCTAAATAAATTCTAGGGATTCCTAGATAATTATGCAAGTCCTCTATTATTTATATTAGGTCTCCGAAAACATTCTTCGCCTATATATCATTACCCAATTTTCTCGGAAACTCTTTTGATAACCCCGAAACACTTTCGGTTTCTCTTGAAACAATTTTTTTATTCCTGAAACTTTTTTGGTAATTTTTAATCATATTCATAACTCCTATAGAACTCAACACATTGTAATCCTTAAGTGTGTGACTCTACATGTTCGATAAAATATAGATATGAATGAAAAACACCTTTCGTTCAAAGATCAACAACGGAACCGTGGACGTCCATATTGATCCCTATACTTACACAAATGATATTCAAGTGAACCGTTGATTATCATATTTATTTCCTTCTGCTCACGATACGTGAGATCAACACATGCTCACTATACCGGTCTTCCTCGTTATCGATTTTGTTCTCTTTTCTCGTTCTCGTGTTTTGGCATCCCCGTGATCAATTCACACTTTGTCTGGCCAGACGATGACTCATACGTCTCCAACGTAT
>CBMN010213542.1:126-13847 GCA_000582825.1 Hordeum pubiflorum | reverse complement strand
CAACAGCCCGCTTTGGGCGACCCCGCCGCCCGCCTCGACCCCCGCCGACCCCTTCGGCGCCGACTTCTCCCCGCCGCCTGCCCCGTCCCCCCAGCCGCCTCCTTCCGTTCCGCCGCCACCGATGCGCGAGCAGGCGGTCAATTCCTATGCTGGCCGCGAGGGAGAGATACGAGAAGAGGACGGCGCCGGCGCTGCTCTCCGGGCGCACTTGCTTGCCGACTTCAAGGCCGCGGTGGGTGTGAGGGTTTCTGTTTCTGTTTTGGGGCCGGCCGTTCCCGTCGGTTTGATCTGTGTTTGGGTTCTAATCGTTTTGCCTTTTTTTTTTGTTCGTCCGTTGATGTAGCTGTCTAAGAAGGTGGTGAACATGGGGGAGCTGCGGAGACTCGCCTGCCTTGGCGTGCCAGATGGCGGCGGCACGGACGTACGACCGCTCGTGTGGAAGGTCCTCACTCATCTCTGATGCTGCTACCGATTCATTTTTTTCCCAATTTATGGGTGTTCGAAGTTTTGGTTGTTTGGAACAGTTATTTTTAGCAAATTTGGAGGTTTATGAGCCAATTTCGAAAGGCATCGAGTAAGAAATAGAAGAACTTTTACAAGGTACTTATGAATATTTAGTTATCAGAGATGACTTAGAAACGAATGATAACAACGGCGTTATTGTTAGTATGTATAATTAGCCAATATTAGCCAGAAAATAACAGTACATGGTATTTAGGTTTGCCCTGCTTTACAGTCTGTAGTCCTAAGGTAAATGGTTGGGGACTGGTTGCTCCTGCAAACCAACTTTTAGTGATTTTTTTGTTAAGTCCACGTAAGAGGTGTGTTCTCATTTAGGTTCTGTACTATTGTTCAACTATGTTGGAAGTTTATTAAGATCCTGAGATTATCACGCAACTTTAATTCTGTAGTTGCAATTCTGCCACGGATGTGCACAGAACCCTTTGTTTTGTGATCTACTTATAGTTCCCTACTGTTGCAATTCTGCTATGGATGTGCACAGAACCCTTTGGGTTGTGATCTACTTTCTTCCCTACTTTATGCTGTACAAGGTTCTCACTTATATTCTTTAACAGCGAACACTTTGCTCTCACATGTATTTGTCTTATTTATGTCCTCTTATGTTCGTGCAAATCTTTTGTGTCGACTTGAAATTGTTGTGCTAAAGTTGGCTGCTGTCGATTAAGCATGCAAGGAGTCATGACTGACAACACATTCTCATCCTGTATCAATATAAGAACCATGTTATTGTTAGTGTGTATAACTAGCAAGAAAATTATAGCTAATATCCTGTTGGTGCCTTATCACCCTGCAAATAACTGTTAACTGTACTTCGCTTCCTTCTTCTAATAGAAAGAACAGTGCTCGTGCCAGTCATTCAGAAAAAAAATTAGGCAGGAAACGGCAGATGCAATTTGGGTTTGCCCGTTTTATAGTCTAGTGATAAGGTAAAAGGTTGGTGGCATGGAAACGGAGATAGATTGGTTGCTCCTGTAAATCAACTTTTAGTTGCTTCTCATTAATGCTGTGGAAGAGGTGTGTCCTCGCTTAGATGCTGTAAGGTATACTATTGTGCAACCGTGCTAGAAGCTTATTAACATCCTGAGATTATTACTCATAACTTGTGTTGTACAGTGATCTACTTACTTCCTTACTTTATGCTGGCTTGCTAATATTGTTTAACAGTGACTCTTTGCTCTCTCATGTTATATTTGTCTTATTTATATCCTCTTATGTACGTTCAAATCATCTGTGCCCACCTGAAATCGCTCTTCTAAAGCTGGTTGCTATGGATTAAGCATGCATGGCAGTGATAACTGACCCCACTTTCTTATGCTGCATCAATACAATTTCCCAGTTATTTTGCTAATTGCCATTTTATGGTTCACATGTACTTACAAAGTGTGTAACATAGGACCTGCTGATAGGCTTATGTTATCCAGCTACCTGTTTGCACAAGAAACTTATCTGATTATCTTTATAGTGTGCAGCTTCTCTTGGGGTATTTGCCAACTGAACGCTCTTTATGGCCTTATGAACTAGAAAAGAAGCGAAGCCAGTACAATGCATATAAAGATGAGTTTCTTCTAAATCCTGTAAGTAATGATTGCTCATCGTAGTTATCAGTTGTGAAGATATATTTACCCTATGGATCTCTGGTACTTGTTAGCGTGATTTCGATCAAGGAAGTAAACATCTTTTCTTATGGATGTTAAGACATAGACATACATTATTATGTGGTCCCTACAAGTATACAGCCACAGATTAACCCAAAGTGGTTAATGATGACTATTGCATGGTAGATTTACCCGTTTCAAAGAAAACTGAATTTCTAAGTATGATAGATATGCCCGCCAACTCATAATCCATTCCAGCCTTAGGGCCTGTTTGGCATCTCTCCCTAACTCCTCGACTCCCGCTCCTTGCTCCGGTGTTCAGCTCCGCACGCGATTGCTAGCGATTGGAAAACCGTTTGGCTGTGCCGCTTCACTTCTGGCCGCTGGCGCTGTGAATCAACACAAGGTCGTGGATGAACAACTCCACCTCGCCGAGACAAATTGTGCATCACTAGTGTTGAAGGAACTACTTCAACGTGCTGCACTAAATATCGCTCGAGGCGAATATATGCCGGTATGGCAGCACTTCAGTCCATAACTCCTAGAACACAAAACTAACTTCTATTATAGGTAGTTGTTAGTCAGCTAGAGTTACACACTTCTCAACTTCTACTCATAGCTAGAAGTTCCTAAGAAACATTAGTTCATGTGTAGCTTCTACTCATAGTTAGGGCACTCTAGAAAACATTATTTAAAGGTTAAGAAAACAAACAAATACAACTACATATGACTTGAGGACCAACTTATCTAGAATGGAGAAGGAAGTGACTTCTGAATGGTTTTCCTTAATTCTCTCTATTGTTCCTCATCATTCTCCTTTGATTGTTTGGAACTCGATCTTGAGTCATCTTCATAGGGCGCTTTGTTCTGGGTGGTAGAGAGTCAAGCCCGCAAGATTGAATGTGTTGGATACCCATCTCGATCGGAACATCTATCATATAAGCATTACAATCATCTCACTCGGAAGATAATAGCCATACCTTCGCAGCCTAAGCTTCCCTTTAACACCTAAAGGCGGTCTTCCTTTTCAGTGGTAGACCATCACCATATCACCAACTTGGAATGATTTCGGCCTTCTTTTGCAGGCAACTGGTTATTTGTATTTTTAATTTTGTGATTCCAAAACACTGATATTCTTGGTCGTTGTTGCTGTTGATGTGGATCGTCGCCAGCTCAGCATCCATGACGTGCCTCCAGCATACCGTGGTCGGCGCCTCATCGATGCTTGGAGGTTTCTCAACAGCGACAAGGCAGTGCCCATCATGCTCCTCTACATCCAACTGTAGGAAAATGTGCTTCATCTCACGATAGTCCTGGATGTCTCATCGAGATTATGGTGGTCGTGGTCGTTTCTTGGTGGCGTGGCCCATCCATCTCTGGAAGAGATGGGCATGGTGTTCCGTGACTAGTTCAGTGGATATCTGTGTTGCCGATGCCAGAGCCTGGGTGTCATCGTGCATTCTCGGGCATGGCTGTCGTCGCTCGACTCTTCACTTTCGATGACGGTGAACTGTTCGTTCGGTGTCGGCGCGTCTCCAGCTGGCGATGCCCAGTCCTACTTCTATTCTTCAAATGCCACGTCGTGGGTCACATGAACTTTGGGTCAGTTTGGTTGGCACCCTGGCCATCTTGTGCCTGAGCACAAGCTTTCATGGAACTTGCCTGGCATCCGTTTGGTTAGCGTCCTGAACGATCGGACAAGTGCCTGGCTGAAGCAAGCCTAGAATCGTCATTAGCCTGGGCCAGCTATGGCATCGTCGTGGTCAGGCTATCTAATTTCGGACATGCTTGGCTGTAGTTTAAGAATAAAATATTGAATTGTGCTGTGGGCTCCACACCAGTACAACCTTTTGGCATTATAAAATTCTCTTCAATACTTTTTTAGGCCAGGCTACGGAAAAAGGCCCCTCTCCCAAGCTAGCCTGCCTAGGCATAAAACACATATTTTCCAGGCACAACTCAAGCGCACATTTTCTCCAGGCACAATGGTGAGGACACAAACCAAACAAGCCATTGGTTTGTGGCCGAATCGAAGACCTCGTACGCCTTAGCACCTTCATAGCCGACATAGATCATCGACGTTGATTTGTCAGCAAGCTTGTTGATGCTGAGTCTGAGCTGCTTCACTGGAGCTATGCACCCGTAGGTGTGCGGATGGTGCACTGATGTCTTCCTCCTATGCCATGCCTCATACGTTGTCTTGCCGTCGACGCTGTGTGTGGGAGCGCGATTGAGTAGGTAAACTAATGCCTTCACTACCTCTTCCCAGAACATGGCGGGCACCGCCATGCCTTTCAGCTAGCAAGGTGCTATCTCCACCACACTTTGGTTGCGCCGCTCGAAGATGCCGTTCCATTGTGGTGTTTAGGGCCAGTTCTTTTGCTGGCTTGTAGAATAAGCTGGAATAAGCTTCCCCCTACCTAGCTTATTCTAGAATCCCAACCAAATTTATTCTTTTAGAAGCCTATTAATGAAGACTTGACTAGTAGGCTTCTGAAAATATATTTTTGGTTGGGCTTCTAGAATAAGCTGGCTAGGGGGCAACTTATTCTAGAAGCCCAAAAAAGCCCCTCTACCAACACCTATCGGCCAACATTCCTCTCGACGACATGGCGGCCAACATCCCCCCTACCCACTGCACCAAGCACCATAGCGTGTGCTTGTGACGTGCACACATAAGCCCCAACACCTAGTGCCTGACAACCTTGTGGCAGGATCTCCAACGCACCACACTACCGAAGCCGTCTATTATGTATTGCGGTCGGGCTCTCCACGCCATTGGTATGTAATTCCTCAATTACTCCACTCAGTTTCACCCTTTAAGAAGAGCGTGACTGCAGGTGTGACTTTGCCTAGCTCCTCTGTCGTCGTCGTATGGACGCCGAAGTTGCAATCGCACCAGTCAATCGCAGTGACCACGCACTATCCAACTAGCATCACTTTGATGTGCTCCCCCGATTCTTGTATCCGCCATCCCCTTGAGGGCCACTAATCGTCGTTGGCATGCTCCCGACGAGCTCTTCAGTCCACCCCTGCAGGTCGTGCCGTACCTCTCCAGGATCGTCTTTCAGTGCTTCGTCCACGAAAGCCCTTCCCAGACCCCACCGCCCACTGCTCGTGCTCCTCACTCGTCAACTAGGGGTGTCATCGCTTGTCGGCCGGAGATGTGAGTGCCTTACCTGAAATCAACGATATAAAGTGGGCTCTTTAGCTTGCTCCGACACCCAAAAGCAGCGGTGACGGGGGTGGGTGCTGATCGGAACGGGGCGTTCGAGGCTGGCGGTGGGAGGGATGGGCCGAATGACGTCGTGGGAGCAGGTGGTCGGTGGTGTTGCTAGCTGAGGGCGGAGACGGCGAGCCAGGCGGCGATTCCGCTGGTGGTGGGCGGTTCTTGGGGTATTTTTTTGCGGGTTAGCCCACATATACTCTATTAATTATGTATCGGTCCATTATGTTTGTGTTAGTTAGCATGACATGTGGGAGCCAATGATGACAAGACAGTCAACTCGGTCAAAACCAGCAATGTTAGTGAAAACTGGCTTCAGCCGAGCCTAGGGTTGAGTCCTGGATGGTATTGAAAGTATAGGGTGTGCAGTAACCTGTTTCGGAGTTTAGGGTTGAGATTTAAACGTACTGATAAGTTTAGGGTTGAAAAGTGGACTTCTCTTAGATAATATCGACATATATTTTACAAATGAACAATTCATTGTCATAAGATTTAGTGAAGAGAGTGGGATCCGAGGATTCTGGAGTGATGCCTTTCGATTTGAGGAAATTTTAAGTGTATCATACCAAGCTCGAGGAGCTTGCTTGAGCCCATATCTTCGTGATTAGCTTTAGGACTAGCATTGTCTTTTGGTGGAGCATTTTCTTTGGGAGGAGCATTAGCTTCAGGACAAACACGTGTTGAAGACTCCGGAGTTTCCACAACAGGTTGTTCTTCAATGGGCCTGACTTCTCTCGGGCTCATAGCCTTAATTGCTTCAACACGAGGTAATTCATCTAGGACAGGTGACAATTGTTGTTTCGGGAGTCGTTAGATTCTTCAAACTGCACATCTACAGTTCCTTCGACTCTTCATGAGTGGTTGTTGAAGACACGGTAGGGATGCGAATTTGAACTATAGCCAATAAAGAAACCTCCATGTGCTTTGGGTGCAGATTTGAAATTGTGATGCTTATCAAGAATAAAGCGCGGTGCACCAAAAACACGAAAGTAAGCCACATTTGGCTTTTTTAACCATGATGAGTTCGTATGAAGTCTTCTTGAGGAATTTGTGAAGATATACCATGTTGATGATGTGACAAGCAATGTTGGTAGCATCGGCCCAAAATCAGATTGGGGTCTTGTATTCTTCAAGCATGGTGCGAGCCATCTTGATGAGTCTTGTTCTTCCGTTCCACCACTCCATTTTGTTGTGGTGTGTAAGGAGCAGATAACTCGTGTGTGATGCCATACTCATCGAGTAATTCACCAATGTTGGTGTTCTTGAATTTCATGCCACTGTCACTCTGGATATGCTTGACGATGACGTCATAGTTATTTTGAACCTTGCGAGCAAATCGCTTGAAGCATTCTTGGGTCTTGCCTTTATCTCAAAGAAAATATACCCATGTGAACTAAGAAAAACCATCAACAATTATGAGGCCATAATAATGACCACCAAAGCTTTTGCAATGTTGCGGCCCGAATAACTTGATTTGAAGAAGTTCGAGTGGACGAGCTGTAGTCATCACTATCTTCGCAGGTTGCCATGGCTGCTTGGGGTGCTCGTTGTGTTGGGTGAGCCTAGTGTTGCACCGTCGTGGCTGCCTGGTCACACTGTTGTGACGCCGGGAGAAGCTCGTGCCAATGTTGCTCTTCTGAGGGAAGGTTGTGGTAGCCGGCTAGGGAGGAGGGGAGTGGGAGGGGTGAAAGATTTTGATAGTTACAGTTCGTCCGAGGGGGAAGGTTGTGGTAGCCGGTTAGGGAGGAGGGGTGTGGCAGATTTGATAGTTACAATTAACTCCACGAAAGTTCTGGAGATCCCTTAAATTGTCGCTCCCTGTTTATGTACTATGACTCTCCTCCAAACCGTGAAGCCAGCTCCGCGCGGTGCCTGAGAACTATCGAGCACACCTTTAATATTGTTTGGAGTTCCAGAAAGTTCTATTTATAGTATAATCAGTAAAGTGTCATAGTGAGTGATTTTACTTTTTAGACACTTTAATATGTTATGTATGGAAGTGCTAATGGTGTCTTTTCGTGCAGTCAGAAAAATTACGTAGAATCGAGGAATCAAAGCTGTCAAGAAGGAAAGAATTAACTGGTGAAAGGAATGGCTTGCTCCCAAGGTCAGAAGTAACTAATGAAGAGCATCCTTTGAGCTTTGGTAAATCTAGCTTGTGGAACCAATACTTCCAGGTACTACATATTATCATTAGCTTATTATGTGAGAGTTGTGATCTTATTGCTACGTAAGCAAAAACTAGAGTTAATATGCTTGGTTTGGAAACCAATGGTAACTCGTTAGTCTCCTGATAGACTAAAAGTTTGTTTAGGTCACACCTAAAAATCTGTTTAAGACATGGGTTGTGCTGATGTAGCTGAAATATCTGCAGTATGTTACATATGAGATATTTTTCCTGTTCTATTCAAGTTTTATCGATGTTTGCATTTGTGAGTTTGTTTATTCTCGTAAGAATCTTTAGCTGATGTGGCAAATTTTAGTAGAATTTATGCTTGTCATGCTCAAGGTCCACTTGATTGGATCTTTAAGGTAGCCTAGGACCAATAAAAACTTTTGGTGATTTCCTGGCATGACTGGAATTGAAAATGTTGTTAGTGACTCGTATGGTGAGTGTGATGCATGCCTTGTAGTCTCTAGACTTTCGCCATGATACATGCTAGCGCATCATCGTGTTTCTTCACGAGCTTGATCTTACTGTTCTTTCCATATCGCGTGTAATTTTAGTTAGTTTGGGGGTTGTGTATTAAAGTCCCATGGCGCATGTGACCTCTAGAAATGGAGTTGCGTGTTAAACACAAGTGATTTTCTTTATTTGCCCTTGAATTTTTTTCTTGCAGGGTGATAGAAAGTAGATGTTATGGTGTGATGTCCTCGATCATAATGACTTGATGCCCTCCGTGTAACTCACATTAGCCCAGGGTTATCGCTAAACCTGGCATCATATTTATCAACCTTAAATACAAATGCGAGTTTACATGGTCTTTATGGCATGATTTGTACAATATTACCATAATGGCAATATGGTTTAATAGTTGGCAACGGAAGATAGCAAATTATATGTAGCATGATCTTTGTGCGGTTCCACTCCACAAGGGCTGGGCTAGGATCTAGCTCACGAACTCATGATCATCACCTACATGTGGCCAAATCAACAAACCGAGTGAGTACATGGAATGTACGCAAGATAACAAAGTAACATAGATAAATATGCATGTGAAATAGCAAATGAACACTACTATTGGTTAGAGTTATAATATAGCGCCCTGTAGCCTTTATATTTCCCCCCTTGTGTAAGTGTTTTTCTGCATGTTCCCTGCACCTGTACATGTATATATATTGGCCTATACCCCCATGGGAATACAAATTGCATATTCCTTAACATGGTATTAGAGCCCTAGGTTTTTTTCATCTCCCGCATGTGCAACTCGTGCTCTCGGTTCTCTTGATCGATTTTGGTCTTCTGCCCACCTCGTCTACCTCTCCTCGTCCTAGTTGATCGACCACTATTGTTGTCGTTAGCTTTTCTATATTGACACTTCCTCCTGTTCGAGTGCCCGCTCAACCTACATGCACTAGGCCTGTGTTGGCTCTGCAATTTGTTGTCCAGGCCGTCGCCTCCCAGGTCCTAGCTGCCTGCACCTCCGCCGGCGTCTGCCTAGATCCAGGGCACTGCATAGATCGCCACCCAGGTCGCCCGCCTCTGTTCCACCTATTTTCCAAATCGCCATCTACAGGGTTGCCACCTACCTGCCGCTTCCCGCCCCCGCGCGCACGGATCATCTATGCTGCTCGTGCTTCCTCTTGTCCGTCGCGTGATTAGTCAGCCTGCTTGGTTGCTTCTCCTGTTAGCTTGCTAGCGTGGTTCATCGGCTCCTAGCCTCCTCCTGTCCGCACGTGATTCCTTTCTGGCTGGTTCAAAAAATGAAAGAAAGAAAAAGTGAAAAAGAACAGGTACGTTGTTTTCATCAGGCACATCACTCCCTCGTTGCCCATTATTTTTGACGGTGCTAAAGACCCCGACTTGAACATGTGCCTTCCCTCAAGGCTTGGAGCTCGTGCAACATTTGTTGTCGCCCCTTCCGTTGCCTTCCGCAGGCTGTGGTGGCCACTTTACAGCCAGGGACGGATCCAAGAGGGGGCTAGCCCCCACTCACCCCAACAAAATTTTCTCTCCTGGTAATAGCGGGACGACTAATTTTGTACCATGCAGACTAATTTTGCCCCATGTCACCCGTGTAAACACAACACTGGAAGATATTGATAGCCCCGACCCATTTGTAGCACATTAGCAGGCCAAACCCAGCAACAGAAAGCCCACCATCGAAAGAGGAAAGGCCAGGGACATGGAAATGAGAAGCACCATGCCTGTAAATAAGAGAAGCACTATGCCCACAGGTCATGCAGATTGATTGTTTTGTTTCTGGTTTTTTATCGCTGCGTTCGCCGCCAGCCGTTGGGGTCAGTTTCGATCAATCAAAGATCATAAGATTAGAAGGGGCCGCGATCCATAGTTGCATAACACATGGCTGGTCTGTCAGCTGACCACATGATCAACATGAGTGGCGGCAAAGCAGAGGAAAAAGGCCAGTTATCTCTCATCTAGTCATCTCCTTTTTTGATTGCTTTGTTACTTCTTGGTGTTAAGGAAATAGGAAACCCGAAAAGGCTGACAGATAATGGTATGGAGGACTCGCCTGACATGAGAAACATGAAATAGCAACGGACTTGGTGGACGCAACAGATAAATAGAAAGCTAGAAGCTAGGAAGCACACACGAGACAAAGATGCAAGAGACATCTTCTACATGAGAGGCTGCGTAATAGGCCGTGCAGATGGGTCTAGGAGGCGGTGTTCATCGTTGGGCGGTGGCAAAGTCCAGCACAACCCGATCTGGGAAATTGGTCGGTTAGCAGCCGAACTCGACAGTGAGGCTGGAAGACTGGGGAAGAGCTGGAAGATGGCAATGGAGCGAGGACCTTGAATCGCCACCAGGGGAGACCGAGCAAATCGACCGAGAGGAAGAAACTCGATCGTGAGATTGAAAAACAAATTGGAGCAAAGCGTGAGTTGCAACACGTAGAATGCCTTAATCATGGGCTCATGACACCATGTTATAGATGCAACTTATCTTTATTGCATAGCCCAAGGGGCATATACGTATTACACAAGACTTGGGGTACATGAAATAAAGTATAGCCTAATAGACCCCTAGACCAATACTAATACCGTGTAACATTTGGCTCATCATCTCCTGACATTAGATTAATTTGTGCCTTTGGAACAGTAGAAGTAGAATTGTACAAAATTCAAACATCAACCCAATTCTAGCTTCTGTATCTCAAATTCCTGGCTCCATCCCTGTCTACAATGACTCCTCTCATGACCCTTGAGGACGGTGCTATTCAATCTACACCGACTCCCTTCATGACCTTTTGTCCGATATTATTGGTACACATAACTCCATCGACCATGCCTTGCACATGCGCCTTTCCTTGGCGTTGGGTGCTTGTCTACCCGTGACCTCGTCTCCACCGACTTCTGCAATTGATACTGGTCGTGCTGTACCGCCGCCTCTAGCGGCTTCCATAGGGGTGATGGCCACTCTCTACTTGGTGTTACTACATCGACCACTTCAGCCGGTGTCCTTCATGAGCAGGAGGATACATGACTTAGATACATTCTTGTTGCTTTTGACTCTCTGTCGCCTTGTGCTACTGTGTCAACCTCTTTAGTTGAGCCCCTGGGTAGGAGATTACACGACTTCACTGATTGCTAGCTGTTTCTTCTGACCCTCCATCAATAGGTTCGGCTACCAACTCTTCTAGCGTTGTGAGACCACCTGATACCAAAGTGTCTTTTCATATGTTTTGATTCGTCCCCTCTGTCGTGTATTCAACCTCTCGATTATAATGTCCATGTCCTTACCGTTGTTTACCTCCCTCCGAGTCGATGGTCGTGGCACTCTTACCACTTCGTCTTTTCATGTTCCTTGACATACCACTTCGTCCAGCCCCCTTAGCTTTGAAAGTGGGTCATCACTACTATATTACCTTAATAGATGATTCTCTTGCCACACCTCGATATATTTTATGTCTTCTCATAGTGAGATCTTATATATCTATAAGCAGTTTACCACGATGGTTCATACCCAATTTCCGCTCTTATTCGTGTCTTCCATGCCGATTATTCTGGTGAGTATGTCTCTCGGTTGCCATGCAGATTCCTTGTTGACCAGGTTCCCCTTGCTAGTTCTCTTGTCCTGGTGCTCATGCTCAGAATGTTGTTGTGCGCAAGCATCGTCACCTTCTTGAGACGACTCCTTGAGACGACTCGTGCATTGATGATCCCTGCCTTTCTTCTGCTACACTTCTGGGCTGATTAGGAGGCATTCTATGGTGGCTCAGGAAGTAGTGGCGACTGAGAGGAGCCAGAGAGTCGGCAGGAGCATTGAGCTTGGGGGCGTGCAAGACGTGCGCGCTCGAGGTTAACGAGTCCGTGGGGGATGAGTGCACCCAATCCTATGCAAGCGATGGCGAGGATAGCGACGCTTGGGCAGAATGATATGGATGCGTCGAGTGTAGGGAGGTCGGCGTCGATGGCGAGGAAGTTGTGGATGTGTCGTTGCATTGGCACGGTCCATTCGTGGGAGGCAGGTAGTGATTCGATCATGGAAGGAGACATGCTTTGTAGAAGCGGCCCATGACCACGCAAAGGCAGGCGCCCTTGGTCGGGTAGGAGGAGCTCTCAATCTGGATAAGGCTGATCCATATCGATTTGGCGTCCTTGGTTCTGGACTTGGAAGCGGCGGCTATCATGAGGAACAAGAACAACAAATGGAGAAATTGATCTAGAGATCGACATGAGCTTCGATTTGGAAAGCAACGGACAAGAGAGATTGATCTAGAGATCGTCATGAGCTTCAATTTGGGAAGAAACAAGGCGGCCAACGAATGTGAGCTTTGAGCGGAAGATGGAATTGATCGAGATGAGACAAGATAAAAAAATCATCCGAGAAGGAAGACGAGACCGATCACTGACGGGGTGAAATAATCTAATTGATGGAGTGAGGTAGAGATAGAAAAAGAATTGATTGGAGCGTGAGTTGCGGCACCAGGAGAAAAAGAACCCTAAACTTGGGCTCATGATACCATGTTAAAGGAGCAACTTATAACCTTAGGCTCATGATGCCATGTTAAAGGAGCAACTTATGTGTGTTGGATACCGAAGGGCAAATATATAGTACAAAAGGCCTGTAGTACAATTAAGCAGATCTTAATACGAATAAGTCTGTACAAGGGGGAGTGCTTGATGCTAGAGGCTATCGGATTTGGCCTGATCTTCTAGAGAAGGATTACTAACTTTGCCTAATGAACCAAATTTTAACAACACACACGAACTGTGATAGCCTTTGACAATGAACTCAACCAACCAAACACTTGATGGACATCATGATCTCCACTTGAAGTGACGCTTTTCGATTTTAACCCAAGGAAATGCAACAAGTATGGTGGTGGGGATCTCCCAATCCTATGAATGGCTTAGAAGCTCAAACCCTAGAATAGGAGCAAAGCTCCACTAGTTTCTTCTCCAATCAAGTCTAACCAAGAAAAAGAGGCTGCCTCCTCTTATTTATAGTCTCTTCGCAACCACATGAATTTAGCCAAGCCCATTGCAAAAGCCACTTTGGAATAGAATCCTGAAACGACTATTGTCACGCATGACAACGCCTTCCCTCAAGAATGAGCTTTTCGGCTTCACCCATGACAAGATAGAGCTTCTCTGCCTCACCCAGTCTTACCGTCTTCCTCAAGAGAGAGCTTCTCAGCATTCATGTTGGTACTCGTCATCTTCTTGGCCTTGATTTCATCACATCCTTGAACATGTTAGTACAATGTGTGGATGCATTAGGTTGTAACCAGTTCTCTGGAAGATAGGTGGTGATGCAAGTAGGATCAGATTCACATGTGATTGTATTTGTCCTGTCTTGTATTTATTTAATCCGAGCTCTTGCAATTGCTGCTCTTGTAATTTGTCCTAGTTGAGTTGATTGTGCAGCATTAAGCACATAATTTGGGATGTCCTCATTCGTGTCTCTCCCCTTGAGTTGATTCAAGTGAGAGTGAATGATGGTACATGTCTACTCAGCTCTTATATCGGCTACGACCAGGAGTCTTGACAAAAGGCCATGGCGGCCCCCCTAGGGGAGACTGGACTGTAGGGGCAGTAGAGGTATATGTTCGTCTACTAGTCCATGACGGACTAGGGATGGTGGTTGGTTCATGGTCCATGGTGGACAAGCGCTCTCATCCCTGCACCATTGCGGCTTCTTTCTTAGTAGGCCTCCCTCTTGACTAAAAAAAGGGCAGCCCGGTGCA
>CBMN010213540.1:50-13044 GCA_000582825.1 Hordeum pubiflorum | reverse complement strand
GATTGATAATATAACGGCATGGAACGATCAAAAATTATAGNTACGTTGGAGACGTATCACGCCTTGATCCCCTCTCTCTCGCTGGTGGGCGGCGCACTCCGTGTCGCGGCCAAAAGAGGAGAGGTCGGGGATGGAATGTTTTTTTGACCATGTCGGGGATGGAATTGAGAGAAGAGACACGAGGCACAAGCGGTTCTCGGTAGCGAGGAGGAGGTTAGCTAAATGGGCCGTCAGAAAAGGCCCAGTCAATCACAGATATCAGATTTTTCCTCGGGAGTATCTGCCCTTTAGGACAGTTCGGCCCAGAATCATCCGACGGCCAGAATCGACCTGCACATATGATCTTATGGCGGAAAACGTCAAGTGAGTGAGAGGGCTGGGATTAGGCCCGGTTATACTGTCCTAAATAGCTAGAACACACTAAGAGTACATGCAACTATGCCACTTCATCACGATTGCCGCATCTAGCTTTAGGAATTATTTGCACACAAGCATGCGTCCTCCATTCACAGTTTGCTTCTCCCGCACTAACATGTGTTTTTGTTCTAATTCCCTTTCAACTGTTCACCGAGGGCACATAGGATGTGGTCAAATCTACGAAATACAAAATTAATTCAAATATTCATGTTCATGCAATCGAATCTCATTGAAATATATTGTAATCAGATCCCATGTAGCTATGCCACCTCATCACGATTGACACATCCTCTCAATTAACTTTAGCAATTAGTTGCATGCATGAATCCTCGATCCATACTCAACTTCCTTCTTCTACACTACGACGAGCTTTTTTCTAACTCCATTTCGAATGGTATTTAAGGACACATATAATGTGATCAAAGATATGGAATATGTTATGAAGATAAATATTCATACTGAAATAACTAAAACTCTTTGAAACATACTGCAACCAATTTCCATGATAACGCACGGGGTATTATCTAGTTTATTACGTTTGGGTGACACACTAGTCAGAAATAAGGTGGTATGGAGTTATATCTATGTTAAAATTTGTGTATGTTAAATTATGAAGAAATATTAAGCCCATGTAGGTGCAGATCAACGTCCATGTAGTTCGAGATTTAGCTTTAACCATTACTTCGCCTAACAAGATGTGAGTTATTTGTCATAATAATGATTCCACATAACGTATATACGAAAGAAGTTTACAATGGTACAATTTGTATGGCACATAATAATAAATTTTTTAGTATAAAATTTTCGCAATTTTTTGTGGGTATATTTTCTTTTGAATTGTTAAGAAGTTCTCGCCAAATCTCACGAGTCCCCGGCATGCACATCCACCAGACACGAGCAATTACCTCGCTAGCTTATGAGAGACTTGGGCTATGTCCTACTCACCGCTCAGCGCGGCAGATTACAGATCATGTGGACTGGGCTGGACCATTTCCGCCAGTTCTTTTTTCAAAAACAATTCAGTTTGTGTTGATTCTTTGGTTTTATTTTTCCATTTTATTTCTTTTGATTTTCCAATTCTAAATATAATTCTAAATATTTAAAGAAAATCATGTATTTAACAATGCTCATGCAATTTAGAAAATAATTTTTTTTAGAACGTTCATCTAAATTTAGAAGAATGCAGCATGACTTTTTTAAATGATTCCTCATATAATTATAAAATAATCACATTTAAAAAATGTTTGTGTTTCATGTAATACAAAAACAGAACAAACCGGAGAAATCGTTAAAACATGTAGAAGGGGTGCTCAACATGGAACGCCCGAATTCGGCTGTCCCATGACGCAGACGACTATAGGTTTGGGCAGCTATTCATCATAGTGAGCGCCAAATAGGATGTCTCAAAACTTATCCAAATTACGTACCACGGACAAAGCTTGAATTGAGTCACAGTCAAAAAACCAATACACACATGCCCATCTATTAGGAAACTACGAAATCAGTAGTTAAGGGTATCCCTTGCAAATGTCACTCACATCTTCTCTAGTGACGACTAGTGTCGCGTCACATGTGTGCCACTTGTCATAGTTAGGGAGTTGTTGTGAGATTTTTTTCCCATGTGCAGGGTGATATAGGTGGGTTTGTTTGTGCTTTTTTGCATATTTCATTTTTCAAAATTATTTATCACTTAAATCGTGCATTCAAATTATGGACCATGTTCACCTTTGCACTCCTCACGTCAAGACCTTCAAACTAGATCTCATGTTAATATTTTGATGAACTTTTATGGGTGAAATATGTGCTCGAAAACTGTACTAACCCGTGCTACATAACTGCACTAATTGTGCTTCACTTTCAGGGAAGCACAATTGTTCTTTCACACGAGAAGCACATTGTGCTTCACTTTTGGGGAAACACCTACGGGGCCTTAGCACGATGATTCCCCAACCATCTACTACAACAAGGTTTGACCCAATAAAGAAAAAATAAAAATGAAATACCTAAAAGAACCACGAAAACCAGAAAAGAAAAAAAGTTCCAATGAGATAAACGCACACGGCGGGATATGTGTAGGCACTGGAGCTCATCACATGGCGCGCCGGGGCGCTCTTGTGGTCGCACGCCTCACTCGCTAACTTGCTATTGAGGGGCAGCAGCACAAATGCATGCGAGTGTCCCCTGCAAACACGTTCCAAGGGTTACCCCTCAAATAATTGCTTTGTGGAAAGTGATATTCTTCACTTGTAGTAAATAATAGACGCTATAATGAATGGAACATTGCTATGTGGGCCGTCCCATGTAGCAGTTTATTTTTGTCGGATGTTTTAAAAGATTTTTATTTTTCTGTTTATTTCCTTTTATCCAAGTTTTTCGTGTTGCACTATTGTTCATTATAATTTTTATTTTCTATTCATTTTCATTTCTCTGTATTATTTACTTGTCCATTTTTTCCTTTTTTTCTTTCTAATACGTGAACCACTTTCAGTTCATGCACATTTTTATTGAAAGTTTGTTAAAAAAATTGTCGAATTTAAGCAGATGCATTTTTTAGCACATCAAGCATTTTATCGCAATATCTTTATAAATATATTTGAATTAAAAAGATTGAATTACCTAAACTGTCCCAAAAAATACGGAGAAAAACCAGTCAGATAACATTCTTGTTATAAAACATGCAGCGGCCGAAAAATGGGCTGGCCCATTCCCATGGGGTGTATTTTTGGGGGCTATGGAGCGCCTCAAAAAATCCAATTCCCCACCTAATGCGGGGAAGCAAGACCTATTCCTAGCTTAGCTATTCTTACATCGATTTCACTTAGTTCTTTTTAAGGTGAATTTCTTGCTTAGTAAGAAATCTTAGCTTCTCCCGCGTGAAGGGCTTTCCCCTCGCATAGCAACTGGGCCAGCCCGTAGATCTGTTTTTTACGCTTGCTGGCTATGACGCTCCCGACCAAACGATCGCTTCGCTGGTCTGAGTGCGATTTTTTCGTTTCTTTTTGTTTCTCTTTCGGTTTCATTGTTTCCTCTCCGGGTTTTATGTTTTTCTTTGTTTTCGCCGATTTTCATCATCTCTTTATTGGTTTTCATTGTTTTTTTCTTTTTATTTTTTTTGATTTGTTTTTGTTTCTTTCTCGCTTTTCACTGGGTTTTTCTGTTGTTCTCCGTTTTCTTTCGGTTTCCTAGTTCATCATCAGTATTTTTCTTTCTTATTCTACGTTATTTATTTTCTTTCTCGGTTTTCACTGTGTTCCATTCTTTTTGAAGTGGTTTTTTCTTTTCATTTCCTTAGTTTCTCCAAAAAAATGTTGATAATGTATTTCCAAAATATTTAAAAAGTATATCAATATGTAAAACATACATTAAGTAAAAGTAGACATCAAAAAGATAAATTCAAAATTAATTCCATATTTGTTTTGGGTTTTTCAAAAAAATGATTCACAAGTCATAGCACACCAGAAACTTGATTTATTTATTTTTTTTGAATATTTTAGATCGTTATGATGGGTTTTTTTGTCTACCAATTTTATTTATTTTCTTTCATTCTATTATTTTATGTTTCCTCTTTTTTCCTATTATCTTTTACTTTCCCGCTTTGCTTTATTTCGTTTTCCGTTGCATTTTTGGGGTGAATTTCCTTCTTCGTATTCCTTCTTTGTATTTTCTTTCTCCTTCTCTCATCATAATATATTCATGCTTTTTCAAATTATTGGGAATTTATAAAAGTAGAAAGTAATTTAGAAAAATCCTGAATAGTTTTTAAAATTCACGAACATACGTAACTTTATATTCAATTTTAGGAAAATATTGTAAATTTAAGATATTTTAAAAATTAAAGAACCTTTTTGCGAAACATTTTTATATTTTTGTGAACATATTTATAATTCTTTAACATTTTTCCTAACTCACATATATTTTCAAAAACAGTTAGTATTTAAAAAATGGCCATATTTTGGAAGGTTTTATAAAAAAATTAATTTTATATATGAACACTATTTAGAGCCTTGTACATTTTAAATCACATAAGGGAAAAAATATGTACTATTGATGCAATCAAGGTAGTACAGAAGAAAAACGGATGAAAACCACCAAACCAATATACCGGCCAAAAATTGACCAAACATATACATAAAAAATCACCTGGAGCGTTAGACCGGAAAGTTCACGAACCAGGCCAGCCCACCCTCGCAGGGTACACTTTTTGTACAAAATATCCTGTATTCACTTGAATGTAGTCTAATCTCACATAAAAAAAGAAAGAAAGGATGTGCTCTAAGCCATCTCTTGGAGAACAATAAAGGACTCAGTGTTAACTGGAGACCTCAATTAAATTTGGGCTCTTTAAAACTAGGGAGCTTAATATTATAGAATATTCTTTCAAAATGCACGTTTAGGTCACAATTACTAGTCCTAATTTTTTCAAAATACACTTTTAGGTCACAATCCAATAGTAAGTGGTTGACCCGAGGTCCTTTATTGCCCAAGTGCTCGCTGACCTGTTCCCATGGCACGTTCATCCACACAACGTCGACATAGGGGTCGCGGCGGAAGCTTTCCTGCTCAAAACAATCACTCTCTTTTTAAAGCACCTTATACACCTCCGTCTTCACATTTCTTAGTCCTAGTTCTATTTTGTCCCGAAATACTCTTTCGCGTGCCCTAGTCGTCGCAACGGCCGAGACAACAAGCTCCTCAGTGGGGAAGCATGTGAAGAAGAGGAGAGTCGTCGTCAGCGGCATCGTCGCCGCCTCCTCCACTGCAAGCTCCTCCTTCGTCCAGTATCTTGCCGCTGGTGATGTGTCCTTGTTGTCATATCCATTGGCATGGTGTTGCATGACGTGACCCTTCTGTAGACGTGGCGTTGGTCAACACGCCACACAAGCAGGTAAGCTTGCGCTCGTACAAAAAAGGACCTCGGATGAACTATTTACTATAGAATAAGGACCTAAAGGTACATTTTAGAAGAATTGGGACTAAAGTGACACATCGACGAAAGTTTTAGGACCTCCAATGCTTTCAACTCCCTTTAAAAAGAAGACGTGCACATGTTTTTAGAATTATGTGCTCATGTATCTCTAAAATATGTGTTTTTGTATTTTACCTACAAGAATAAAGGAAAGAAAAGGAAACCTACCGTTCCAAGTTAACTCGTTGCCGGTCTTTGCTCGTACCCTTTGGCTCGGGTATGCACCCAGCCGCCCTAGGGTTTCTTGTGCCTCCCGCCGGCGCTGGCGTCAGTCTACCTCGTCTTCTATGGTTTTAGGGCCATGGTGGCACGGTGAATCCCGCCCCTTGCCGTCGGGAGGGCTCCATTTTAACAAAAAAAAAGAGTTTTTTTAGGGTTTGTGACCTGTTTGGAGAGACGAGGTGGCGGCGGCTCTCTGAAAGATGGAATAAGATTCACCCCGTCAAGCCCCTGTCCCGATGGTGTTTCTAGCATCATCGAAGGGCGTGTGGAGGTTTGTCTCCGATGGATGTCGCGGGACTCGGTCGGCGTTTTTCTTCAGTGGATCCACATGGATCCGGTCTTCGTTCGTCTATGTCCGTGTGTCTACAGGTTGAATCTTTCTGATTTACGCTTCTCTTCATCGATGTCGGTTGCTGTTCTGGTGCGCTGATCCTATGAGGCCTTAGCACGACGACTTCTTGACTGTCTACTATAAAAAGTTTGCCCGGCTTCGATGAGGGAGGGGCGATGATGGTGGCGTGCCTTTGGCTCTTTCGAGTACTTGTAGTTGTCACTAGGTGATCTATCGATCTGGATATATTTTTTACTTCTCGTGTTTTTTGTACTACCTTGAGAGTTGATGAATGGATTGAATGTTTTTTCAAAAAAAAAGGAAAACGTAAATGAAGAAAGGTAAAGTACGGGTCATCGCAAGGAAGTTTGACAAGCTAGTAACATATTAAGGGAGGACAAAAGACATGTCATTGTCTGAACTAAGAAGGATAGTTTTCCTTTCGTGTCAGTTTGTTCGCATCATCAGTTACTATATTTGCACGGAAATTTGGAACAGTGACAGCACACACACGATATGACCTAGTACATAGAAGTATATGCATATTGTATGTCCATATAGATGGTCATTCTCATCACCATCGCTAATCCTCAGGTGCATCATGCATGTCGGATTTTCTAATTGAAGAGATATATACTACCCCTTTGTTTTATTTACTCCACATATTAATGTTGACCTAATTCAAACTAAAATGTGATCAAGTTTATAGAAAACAATCTAAACTTTCACAATAACAAATATACATGATATGTAAATATATTCAATGATGATTCTAATGGTATTGATTTGGTATTGCATTTGTTAATAATTTTTTGTATAAACTTAGTTAAACTTTACAAAGTTTGACTCGAGACAAAGCTGTTATGTGATGAAAATTCAATGGCTCACAGGAGCACATGCTCATGCGCTAAAAAATGTTTTTTTTTCAAATGTCAATCTTTTTAAAAAGACGTGTGCATGGTCACATCGAAATACCATCTGCAAATTTTTAAGCAGAAACATTTAGCATTTCGACCTATGCAAACTAAGAAAAAAGTCAAACACCAAATGTTACCTTCAAATGTTACACTTAATTTTATTTTATTTCACTGATGAAACACTGCTATCATGTTTCGTATGAAAATTGTCAAGTATGCCATGTTACACTAACATGAACATCTGCAAAAAAAAGATTTATTTTAGAAATTTAATATTTATTCTGACTTTATTGTTCGTTCGGAAGCATATGCTCCCTAGAGTCAAATGGCCCTCCTAATATATGAAGTAAACAAAAATGGAGGGAGTACTATATATACCACGTGTATGCATGTGGGGACATGTCGTGTTGCTGTTGGAATCTTATCTTGGCCACAAATCGTCAAATTCAAGGTGTTAATAAATATCCCTCTGTTCATAAATATAAAATGTTTTAAATATTTTAATATGGACTATTACTGAATGGAGGCATTACAACACTACAGTGTGAGCTAGCTTGCTGCAGGATTCCTACATTATCCAACTACCCACTGCCATGATTTTCATAAATTACACCCTTTGTACTGGACTTTGATCTTCATCTGTGGTCTATACCATAAGGATAAGTAACAAGTGGATCACAATCTAATTTCGAGATTATCTCCGAGTGTCTAACTAAACGGGCTCATACATCCTATCCCTCGGCAAGAATAAGCTCACATCCAAAATGTTTTTTTGCTGGTATCGGTATTGGTCATTACATTATATAAATATATGCATGTATATGTTAGTCAGAAAATTAATGAAATTATATCACAAAAATATTATGAATGATGAATCTACTAATAATATTTTCATTGTACCAATTCTAAATAGTTTGGCCACATACTATGAAATAGCAGCAGATAAATTCATTTACAAACACTTTGATGATATGTAGATTTTTTAAGCAATATAAAATGATTTTTTTTTGAAATTATACTAGGTGCATACATTTCTAGGACAAGCGTGAGAATTTTTGTTATGAGATATTGTTGTACTAAGTAAAAGCTATTATACCTTTTTGAACTTTTACCAAGTATCAAACCATGTACTTCTATTTTATTTTGTTAGATTCATAGTTTTTAAAAAATAGTTAACCAATATAAACCTAGGTGCAGACCTTGCCTAAGAAGTTAGTCTAATTGAAGCCTTATGTTCGTTCGTACACACATAATTGAGGATGATGACAACAACTATCTGACCTGACGCATGCATGTAAGCCTAAAGTTGACAAACCAGCTTTAGCTTGAATTTGACGGACCTTGTAAGATGCTAGTCAAATTGAAGCCATATTTTTCGTATACAGGTCATTTAAGGTGACATCAACAACTATCTAACTTGATACATGCATGTAAGCTTACTATTGTCAAATGGACCACAAATAGTCAAGTTGAAGCCATATTTTTATCTATGACCGGATGCTCTTGCCTTTTTTGTAGACATCCATAGACCAAACAAGTAGTTCTTATTGTATGGACGAACTTGTATGTCATTATATATACTGAGTGTGGAGAATATGTTAAGTGCATCACTAGTATATTCTCTATAGATGCTATACAGATGCGGTGCCCAGAAGTGCATGTATTTTCATTTCTTAGTTTCTTATCCTTTAGATGCATAAATCTCAATGCTTATTGTGTTGTTCAGATAACATGTTGTGGATGTGCCACCAAATCATATTTTCCAGATTCATCTGATCTATAGATGTATAATTGACAAATGCAGGTTAGTGCAGTCGTCGACGTGATAAGCTCATGAATCTTTAATTGGCTTGCTAGCTATGCACTGTATTAGAATATTAATGTGGCAACAGGCCAGAACACTAGAGTATTAAACGAACCAAGTGGCTAAGTCGGTTGCATAGAAGTTAAGATCCATTTAATTAACTTGCATACATGATATTGGTTTCAATTGTAAACATTGACCCAAATAGGGAGTAAATTTCAAGATGGATTACCAACATATAACCGGGTTGTTGATAATCTATTTAGTGAACTTATTTTGTGAGGGGGCCAGAAGCTCTATACAAAAACAAATCCATCATTACAAGACAACCCCCACAAGAAATGAAAATTACATCTGGTTCCTTGGAGATTCCTCCATCTTACCCCATATACACATGTCGATGGTATTACTTGCTACTCCATGCATCATGCAGTGATGATGTATGTGCAACTATGTGCATACCAATTTCACTATCAAACTAAAGTTGTAGATCTCAATAAATCTCTTTTACTTCATGATGATCATACCACTCAATAAAGGAGAGAGAAGGCTTATAATAAGGAAAACGGGAGGAGAATCCAAGTCCAATAACAACACAAAGTTGTTCATTTGTAAGGTGACATTTCGTTTAAAAAATTAGCGTGCAAATGTTTTTATAAGCCATTGACTGCCATGAATAATAATCCAAGTCCAAGTACATGTCCAACATATGAATAGGGTTTCAGTGTACATGTGCAAATGTTTTTAGAATTTGGGCGACTAGACTACATGCAGATTTCACCGGAAGGTCTTAGTGCATCCAACGCGAAGTAAATAGTTAAAGCACATAGCTAATCCTCACATGCTTTTTTTTCTATTCAACTTTATGTCGTTTAATGGATCTCTCAGAATTATGCATGTTGTATATTAAATATGAATGACGAAGTCTAGGGCATTGCAAGTAAAAGTGTAATACACATGGGATGTCTTCTCTACAAGGAGCTCAACAACATGCCTGTCACGGTGTCCAGAAGGCCCACCGAAGAGCTAGCAACAGGAAGGAGCCTAGAGGATCAAAGAGATTACCTAGAGACCATCTTGCCCCCCCAAGTCAACATGACGGCGGCCAAGATTGCATCTACCTCTTGTAAAAGCTAACCCTCACCACGGGCTATGGGGCTCTCATTCCCATCTACTCCCATAGACTAGACTCTTGGCAGCAAACACATCCTTCCCATTGTAATCCCTCCCATGAGGTATATCCATCATGAATAACAACTCAAAGCAGTATGTAGGGTATTGCACTCCTCATTGGAGTATCGAACATGTGTAAAACCCATGTGCAATCTCCGATCTGGTACTTCCAGTCATGTTCGCTACCTATCTGATCATCTACTTCGTACCTGTGCGACCTCTGATCTGATACTTCCAGTCACGTTTGCTACCCTACTGACGGTATTCACCGGATTACGCACCGTTAGTTGGTGCACCAGGCATGGGATTCTGAGCAGCCAAAAGTTTTCCGCGCAAGTGCCTCCGTGGTCTGGGCATCTTGGACCATGGAATATTTACTAGGGATCTTCTTCTTGGCAGCTTTGCTATGAATGGATCATGCTCAAGCTTTGTGTTGACACTACTCCCTTGTACAAACAGGTAGACTAAGGTCTCTTTCGCGCCACCGGTATAATACCACTTCGAAATGGCACGAAAACTGAATTTTGGTGAGACACTTGGAGCGGTGTGTTCAAAATCATTGCAACCAATATTTCTACGACCACACAAAGAAAGGACCGAATCGTCCACCATGGCCATCATAATGTAGATTGTGTGTGTTCTCTCATAGGGAACATCTCCAAAGAGGTGCGGCCGACCAATGCCTTCGCTTGCGAGATTTGGGATGTGGTCCTCTGCTTACACCATGAAGATCCTCTTGTGTGTCGAGCTAAATGACTTCCCCGGAATCCTCCCATAGTGTGTGCACACTACCAAAACCACCTCAACGCTCAAACACGTTAACTCAACGGGGTGGCCATCTACATTATGTGAAATGTTTGTAAGGAGGGAAACATAAGAACATTTTAAGGCATCTCGACTACCTCAACTCAAGTTGCGACCCTTTCCTGTGAAGCAATTGACCATAGTGTATTTACCACCGGGCCTCCAGTCCAAACCTATAATTTAGCTAGCAAGCCCATTGATATTGAAGTTCCCGAAGTTGTGCCCAACGTTTTCATTTGCCTTTGTTTTAAAGCATCTACAATCGGAATTTCCTAATATGGGCCCCCATGCGTTTGCAGATGCGCTCACGGACAATGTCCGAAGGCCCTCGAATAACTCAATTTGCAATCGCAATCCCTACTTTCAAAACATCAAATATGTGCAAATACATACACGTCAATCATCTTGGCCAAACAATAAGTAGTACACACAAATACAAATTATTCTATACTTCAGAACATAGTCCAAACATAAATATTGTTCATAGTGCATAATTGGTAAACTAAAACTAAAGTTTACTGATTTCCAATGTGGGTCTATATATGATTCACAAGATCATCCAGAAGTTGCATATGCATATGTTGATCTCATAGTTTTCGATGCATCTCCAAAACGTTGGCAATGTGTTATGCCTCTTGTTCCGGGAGCAAACCTGAACACCGGGCTTCTCAAAATCATGTGTGCGGGTTGCCCCTTCACCCTTATCCTTGACAATCATGTTGTGCAACATTACACAACATGTCATGAGCTGCCAAAGTGTCTCAACTTTCCACGTCATCACAGTTCCATGAACAATACCCCAATGAGCTTCGAATTCCAAATGCTCTCTTCACATCCTTTCTAGCCGCCTCTTGCGTTGTTGCAAAGTGGCTTTGTTTTTTGCCTTGGGGATCAGATATGGTCTTCACAAACGCCACCCACTAAGTATAGATACCATCAGCAAGGTAGTACCTCATGTTGTAGTTGTGCCCATTGCTGGTGTAGTTGCACGGTGGAGCTTTCCTGTCAGAAATTCTCTTGAACAAAGGAGATCGTTGGAGCACATTGATGTCATTTCACGAACCTGGCATGCCAAAAAAGCACACCAAATTCACAAATACTTCGATAACACTGCTTCAAATATGATGATGACTTCTTTGACGTGACCTTGGTATTGGCCACACAAACCTAGTTCTTTCATTTCCAATGCATGCAATCAACTAAACCTAACATACCTGAGAATCTTCTTGATGCTCCAATTGTGAACAATTTTTGTGTGTCCTTCACAGTTGGCTCTCTCGGTCCAAACACCTTCACCACAGTGCATGTAAATTACACCGTCACATCTGTGGTTACCATAAGAAATCATCCTAAGAGCAGTTGTGCATTTCTGCAGAGGGGAGAATGAAAGTTGTCTACAATAATCCTTCTTCAACTTGAAGTTGTCATCAACCTTCTCCACAACATTCACTACACGTAAGAACAAATTTCTGCTCATTCGGAAGCGACATCGAAAGAAATTTTCAGGGTATGTTGGTTCCAAGGTGAAGAAATTCAGGTACATAAGTCGTGCACCGGAAATCTTATCCTGAGGAATAACTCTCTAACCCTTCATGGAACCCTTGAAGTTCGGGATGTGCTCCTCTGCCTTCTCCATCTCCTCTTAGATGCTCATCATCATCATCATCATCATCATCATCATCACCATCACCATAATTTTAGCATCTTCATCATTCGAACCTGACAAGGTGATGAACTCATTGAATATGAATTCATTATGGTCGGGATTCCCATAGCCGTCATTCCACGATGAATCCATTGGTGACCTAGAAGTAATGACCAAAATAATAATAAAAATGGCTCAGACATCATCGAACACGTACAGCACGAGGTGCATATGTTGAACGTACCGGAGCGACATCCGGTGGTGGCAACCTTGACCGGTTGTGACACAGTCGGCGACGGTGTGGGTTGGGGCTTCCGTTGGCCAAGCCCTGTGTTGGGGATGACTATGGAGAAACGATGGTGGTGGACCTTTGGAGGCAGCTATGCGGACGAGACCAAAAGAAAAGAGGAGAGGGTTGGTCAGGGAAGGAGGGGGCGGATATGGGCGAATTGCCATGGGCCCTTGCAGCCTGTCCTACGTGGTGGACGCGTCCGACCGTCCCATATTCGCCCCAGACCTTGTTCAAGAATTCGCCCGATTAATCGTAGGGTCATCAAGTAGCCGATAATAGGATAAATGGTCTGATTAATTGATTAACTTGCCGATTAGCATATTAATACCCTACTCAGCAGTCAACGGAGCAGCTACCAGTTAACGATTTTTTCAACAATGGTCCTAAATATGGGTCGGGTATTGATACTTGTGATTTGCGTTG
>CBMN010213538.1:0-20435 GCA_000582825.1 Hordeum pubiflorum | reverse complement strand
GGTGGCATGGGAGCACCGGGAGGCATGGGTGGCATGGGAGCTTCCGGTGTGCCGCACATGCCTTCGCATGATGCCTTTGTTGATAGTGCAAACACCAAAAAAGATGAAAAACAAGATGATGAAGAATCGGAAGAAGAAATCGAAAAATCAAAAGAGGCAAACGAGGTGAACGAAGAAGAAGAATGATTGTTCATGTTTAAATTCGTTTGTGTGAACTTGTTTGTCATGAACTTGCTTGTGATCATCTTGTTTGTGTGAACTTTGAATATTTTGCATGTTTGAGATCATCTTGTATGTGTTGTTTCGGCGCCGGCTGGGCACGCGCACTCTATTTTACAGCGCCTGTTGAAGCGGCACGCTGGCGCGCTAAAAAAATTGGGCGCCTGGTGAAGCAACTGAGTTCTTCCGCGCGCAAAAGTGCTATTTCGACGCTATAAAAAAATTAGCGCGCCGTGCCTGCGCGCGTCTGTTGGAGATGCTCTTAGAGTTCTATGGGATACAACTCCACCACCTCTCTCCAAATTCGATCCTTCGTATCTCCGGTTTTGTTGCTCTTTGTGAAGCTTTCCTTGGTTGCGAGGCTCACTTTGGACAGTGAAAAAAATACTTTTGTTTAGCCCCTCGCTTTTGATATGGCTCTGTTTATGAGGTTGGGGGAGCCGAAGTATGCATGATTGCCGAAGTTTGTTATCTCCCTCGCACTCCTAAGGAGGACGTTGAAACATGGACCACGGAGTGGTTTTATATGGCTGATGTACTACTTGAAGATCTAGTCCGACTAGGGCTCCCCTCTTTTTCCCACATGCCACCGAAGAAGCGGTATAACTAAGGACCGAGGAGTCGATCCCAATCGAGGAGTCGCTCCCAAGAAGAAGCTGCCAGAGTGACTCGACTAGCAGCTCAGGTCTTCTGCCTTGACCGTCACAAACTAACCATCATCAACATGATGTCAATGGCGATTAGAGGAGTTCAACCACTCAACAACGCGTTCAATGGCTTTTATTGCCACAAGCCCATCGAAGCGGTAAGTCCCGTCAGCAAATTAAAGAGACACACATTTTGATGCGAAAATATGCTTGTCTATGAGATTGGTTCAAGTACACTGGGAGAACATGACCGGACGTCAATACGAGGAAATGTGTGTTGACTAAAGTTTCAAGAAGAACGAGGCAGTATATACATTTATCTAAACCAGTACAGAATGCCGAAGGTCCAGTCAACAAGTATTTGTGATACTACCAAAGTGAAACATGTATTGGCAAACAAGGATATGAGCAAGCTACAAAATTGCAGAGTTCAGTGGGCATTTCCTATTTAACGCTGCAGGCGCCGATTTCTTCTGTTTCTGCAAACCGGCGCGTGCAACAGCGTTAGTTGGGCTCGGCCCATTCTAGCTTTTTTCTGTTTTTAAACGAAAAAATTGCACGAGCACACGGATTCGAACCCTGCAGGCGCCGGTTTCTTCCGTTTCTGCAAACCGGCGCCTGCAGCAGCGTTAGTTGGGCTCGGCCCATTCTAGCTTCTTTTTTCAGTTTTTAAACCAAAAAATTGCGCGAGCACGCGGATTCGAACCCTCTAGGGGCCGGTTTCTTCTGTTTCTACAAACCGGCGCCTGCATCAGCGTTAGTTGGGCTCGGCCCATGCTAGCTTCTTTTTTCTGTTTTTAAACCAAAAAATTGCGCGAGCACACGGATTCGAACCCTGCAGGCGCCGGTTTCTTTTGTTTCTGCAAACCGGCAGCAACGTTAGTTGGGCTCAGCCTATTCTAGCTTCTTTTTTCTGTTTTTAAACCAAAAAATTGCGCGAGCACACGGATTCGAACCAGCAACCTTGTTGCCGAGGGCAGGGTGCGCTCGCTGCACTAACCAACAGGTTGCACTCACCTCACATGCTCAGTTTCATCTTTTCACTCTTTTCTTCTTATATTTATTTCGTATTTATTTCGTTCTTCTTTTCTTTCTTGAACGATTTTATAGTTTTTGTTTTTTTAAATTGAATGATTTTTTTTATTAAAATTGATGAACTTTTTTCAAAATCGATGGACTTTTTTTAAAAATCGATGAACTTTTATTAAAAATCAGTGAATGTTTTTTCAAATTAGATGAACTTTTTAAAATATCCGATGAACTTTTTTAAATTTGATGATATTTTTTTAAATTTTATGAGCTTTTTTGAAATTCGATGATCGTTTTTTGAAACTCGATTAACATTTTTTCTAAATCGTTGAACGATTTTCAAAATCACTGAAGTTTTTTTCAAATTCAATGGACTTTTTTCAAAATTGATAAACGTTGTTCAGATTTTTGAAAAAAAAATCAAATTGATGAACCCTTTTTTCATTTTCTTAATAAATCTATGCACATTTTTTTATTTAGACAATATATTCAAAATTGTAAAAAAAAAACTGAAGCCGGTCTTTTTCCTGAACCAATAGCGCAGCACAGCCGGAAAAAAACCAGCGTGGCGAGCGAAAGCGAACGGGAAGCGATTTTTTTAATGGGCCGCGGCCCGCTGCTAGGCGCTGTAGGCGCCACTTCTCCAACGGGGGCCTACAACGCCCAATAGGAGCTCCCAGTTCAATGCCGCTAGTTGCAGTCTGAACCGCTACACATTTAGAAGTTCGAACTCCACTTAGCGAGGGTCCTTTGTTGGATGATGTTTTTTCATGGTTTTGCATGTTTTGCAAATTTCAAATCATAATTGGAAGTCTGTGAAAAATATCATCATAGTTCTCATTTGCCACACGTACAGGGGTGAGACAAAGATACATTGGTTGAGGTATTAGACACTGATGACACACGTACGTGGAGATTTTAGAAGTTTATACATGGCTTAATATCCGATAACTTGTGTCAAGGGAAAAAGATAAAAGGGGGGAGCGGATAGAGAACGGGGGGTTGTTTTTGGATCCGATCATCACGCAGATGGTGTCGGTCACAGACAAACATCATACACACCAGTGATGAATCTTGGAAGAAAATGAAAGGGAGGCTGAAAGTTTACGGTGTGTAGAAAAAGTCAAAAACACTCAATTCTTTTCGTCAAAATAAGGTTAAATTTTGATACGAATACTAGTAAATTTTCTTTTCCAACTTTTGAAGAGGGTCAGAAGGGGCTCGAGCCTATCGAAGCCCCCCTGATAGATAGGCCACCGATACACACCTATGTCAGTACCCGCCCACGTTCACGGCTCGATGAAAATCACAGCACAAATCTAGGGTAGCAATTACCACTCCTTTCAATTTTCTTGGAGGCCTCATTGAAGGATTATATCGGTGGTATTACTTGGTAGGTGAGCCGCATGAAGGTGACATGCACCTATATCAATTTTCTCTTGTATGTTCTCAGGTTGCGGGTTAGTGGCATCGCGTGGCTCAACCTGGCGATCTAATCGTCACCGCGGATGTTCCACGGTCCGATCAACAAAAGAGAGAGTTTATGACATCCCGTGGCTCTACCTGGTGCTCCAATCACCGCCGCGGATGTACGATGATGATCTAATATAAAAAAGAGAGAGTTTATGGCATCTCACGGCTATACCTGGCACTCCAATCGCCACTGCCGATGTACGATGATCTGATGTAAAAGAGAGAGAGTTTATGACATCTCGCGGCTCTACTTGACACTTCAGTCGCCGCCGTGGATGTACGATCGCGGCTCTACTTGGTGCTCCGATCGTCGCCGCGGATGTACAATGATCTGATATAAAGAAGAGAGTTTATGACATCTCGCGGCTCTACCTGGCACTCCAATCACTGTCGCGAATGTACGATGATCTGATATAAAGAAGAGAGAGTTTATAACATCTCGCGGCTCTACCTGGCGCTCCAATCGTCATCACAGATGTGCCACGATTTGATATAAAATGAGCAGTTATGCCTCGCGGTTCTACATGGCATTTGAATCGCTGACGCGGAACTTTCACCGTCGTGGTGGACGTCTTGTCATTTTCCACATTTTGATCTTCATTTATTTGAGGTTGTTGATTTGTGATGATCTACATACAAAATCATGAATGCATTATTGTACAAGCGCCAGTTTGCATGGCGTACGAGCAAAAGACTTTCCGAGACTACAACATCTACACACATCGTGAATTAGAGTTTACACATTTACAAAAAGTAGACTCACCTGACATGCAGAGGTCAACTTCATACTGAGAGTCAAGCACGTGCCAACAATGACAAGGCCATCTACACTGGAATAAATAAGATGACATTGTTCACAATTTGTACACCCATTACTCAAATCAAACGACTGTTCATTATTCAATCTCAGCCGACTTATACTCTTCCACGACCGACGAGGCCGGAATATGCATACATGTCCTGACCGATAAGGTTTGAAACACATAGTTCGCGACGGACGAGGCTGAGCAACTACTTGAAGGCTTCATAACAAGTGTTCGGCCAATTGCTCATAGAGGAAGGAAGCATAATATTACATGATTGATGATACGTCATGACTATATCTTTAGCAATGTAGTATTTTCGTCTCGAGCATTTCCAGAAGGGCTTATCTTGAATCCAGAAGTCATGTTGTAATTCCTTCAGATGTAAACATTCCAAAAGTCATTTGTCACCGTGGGTTTTTCCCATCTTGGGTTTTCCACATTGGATATGTGCCCCTTGAGTGTCCTTTGATGGATTCTTTTATTTCCATGCATATTATTATGAAGGCGTGAGTTACAGATTTATAAAGATAAGATGATCATTTGATGTATTTTGCAAGTGTAGA
The DNA here is from genome assembly GCA_000582825.1 of Hordeum pubiflorum. NCBI lineage: Eukaryota > Viridiplantae > Streptophyta > Magnoliopsida > Poales > Poaceae > Hordeum > Hordeum pubiflorum. Next base: position 15,698 of record CBMN010213538.1, on the reverse strand, counting down.
CCTGCAGATAATTAACTGGAATTATTTCGAGGTTCCAGGAATCAAGTGCCTTTGCAATCGTCTCCGTCAGATGCATATTCAGGCACAATATAAAAGATACATGTCAAATAGAAATAAGTAGATTCTCGGGGATCTGATGAATTTGTATACAGTTTTATATTGGCATGCCCGCACCTTAAAACGCCAAAGCGGATAAATGAAATATTTATCTTGCGAAAACACACACACACCCAACCCCAGGCAAACACGTCGAGGACACGAAGACCTCTGCGACGAGGGTGGCTGCGCCCAAACAAGTCGAGCAGCCGCGGGACCGCGCAATCAACATCATCATCCGAGTCACCTTCCTTCGCACCATCGTACTAAGCTGTAAGTAACTATTGAAATTGTGATCCGGAGTTCGGAACTTTGCGACATCAGGTGACTGGGGCATGGTGCCGGTGGTCTGGTCGGACGGCCGACGGATCTTCGGTAGTCCAGGACCTTAGTGTATGTCCATCATGTAGGTTTTCTCAATAACCTACATATTCAATGTTCCTAATAACACAATCTTTTTGTTTAGTATGATCACTGCTTGTAGTGCCACTGGCAACCGGTTGTTCTTTTCCCGAACTGGACTGATTACCTTTCTAGCTTATTACTGGTAGAAAAGAGAGTGCAGCCATTTTAGCTGCGGAAACGACTTTCTCACTTTTTTCCAGCCTCTTTTGAGTTGCCACGACCGGCCCTTCTAAATACGGACGCCCCGCACTCAAAGGCGCGGCAAAGCAGCTGCTTTGGAAACGGGCATCGTACCATCTGCAATTTGCACATGCACAACGCAAACGCGACACAAATAGACAAGCAGCGCAATGGACGGTGGCTCCCGGAGTGCATATCCAGTGATACGAGCACTTGTGTGATACCGTGATCCCGAGAGATGTAGTCCGTTGGATCTGTACCCGTGGGACAGGATTTAAGATCCACACAATCCACTGCCAAATATACAAAACAAGCCTTGAACTTATCGCAAATTACAAATTTGCAACATTGCATTATGCCACGTGAGTCGCATCTCTTTTTTGCAGGGGGCATTTCACTCTCACTAACATAGATAATTAGGAATTACTTCTGCTTGTGATTAGAGAGCAGTTCATTTTAGAACCTCACATGTGTACGATCTAACCTTTTTATATTTAATAATAATATAATAGATGCATGCATGTGTTGATTAACCCATGCATCTTTATCTTTGTGCTACCTCACATGTGTTTCGCAGAGCTGCAAGAAAAAGTAACCAACAAAACATCAAACTATTTTTTTTTGCGAAAAACTTCAAGCAAATTTAACTTAAATTGATCTCTTCTTAAACTAATGATTGGATTTGAGATAGTACACAAGTGAACTTATCTGGTGGCATGACTTCTATCATAATCTGTATGTACCAAGCAAATTTACGTACATGTTATTCCTTTGGTACAATTAGATAATCGCTCGAATAAAAATCTTGTGCCGTTTACAGCAAAATGCATACATAGTCTGGTGCAAGGTTACTTATTACTCGAATCAAAATCGTGTACCATATAAGCCTAATTGCTGAAATCAAAATCATGTACCGTATATGGATAATCGCTCGAATCAAAATCTTGGTACAATGTTCACAGCCTCTGGTCTTATTTTTCTTCTTTAAATCTTGGTACAATTTGCTTATCCGGTGCCAAGGCTACTTATTACTTGTTCGTACAAGTAATCAAACGTGCAGTTCCCAACTTCCTTGCAACGACCATAGTCACATTAATAAAAATTCCCAACCTCCTTTTTAAAACAAAGTTCACAGCCTCCTTGCAACTTCTTTGTCAAATAATTGAATACCCAATATACTTATTTTATCGAGGATTGCTGTGAAAATGTCCCAATATTTGCTGAAAATGTTGCTGTCAATCCACATTAAAACACATATGAGGTGCACTTCCTCCGTTCCTAAATATAAGTCTTTTAAGAGTTTTCAATACGAACTACATACGGATGTATATNNACATACTTTAGAGTGTAGATTTATCTATTTTGCTTCGTACGTAGTCCGTAGTGGAATCTCTTAAGAGACTTATATTTAGGAACGGAGTGAGTACCTTTTATTGTGCATTCAACTTCAGTCATCACCTTCTACGATGCTATTGGCTGCGCCTTTTATTTATGCATTAACGTGTGGGTTACTCCCTCTTATTTTGTTGGCAGGTCAGTAACTCCCTCTTCTGTAATCGGGAAAAAGAGTTTGCATCTAGATTACATGTATGAGCAGCAGTACACGTAGCTTTTGGGTGGCAAGATGTAAATATACAAGGGGGCATGTGTAAATAAACAAGAACTTTGATCAGATCCCTTGCATGCAGATCTCTTCTTTTTTTTTTTTGCGGGGAGCTTGCATGCAGATCTGACGTATCACATAGTCTTGAAGCACCGTATAATACCATGGACGGTATCACAGGATATTTTCCCGTAGTGACATACATTGTGTGGTCTCGGCGTTCTCATATTGGCGAAGTTCCCGTACGTGGCAACGGAACCCGTATCAATCGCAAAACAAGATTCAAAAGATGATCGCCGTTAGCATCTCATCAATCAAAAGTTCATCTGGTCATATATTACGGGGTTGTTGCGCTTTCGTGGCAACCGGAGATACACGCGGCGCGCACGTCCGCGGACCGTACGGCGCGTGTCCAGCATGAGTCCGGCCATGGGAGACATGGTGGTTCTCAACCCCGGCCTCGGCGTGGGCCACCTGGTGCCCATGGTGGAGCTGGCCAAGCTCTTCCTGCGCGGCGGCCTCGCCGTCACCGTCATCGTCAACTGCCCGCCGGGCAAGGCCACGGACACCTCCGCCGCCGTCGCGCGCGCCGCCGCCGCCAACCCGTCCGTCCGCTTCCACGTGCTGCCCACGCAGCCCGACGTCGAAGCCCAAGGCACCACCGAGGCGCCCAACCCCTTCGTCCTCCTGCGCCGCATGAACGCGCCGCTCCGCGACTACCTCCGCTCGGTGCTGCCCTCGGTGCGCGCCCTCGTCCTCGACATGTTCTGCTTCTGCGCGGACGCCATCGACGTCGCCGCCGAGCTCGGCGTGCCGGTCTACGTCTTCTACACCGGCAGCGCAAGCAGCCTCGCTGTCAACCTCTACCTCCCGCGCATGCAGGCCGAGATCGGCGACGCCAGCCTCGGCGAGATCGGCGACGCGCCGCTCTCCTTCCCGGGGAACCGCCCCTTCAAGCCCACCGACCTCCCCAACCTCGCGCTCGACCGCCACAACGAGGTGTACAAGAGCTTCCTGCACGCGTTCCGGCGGATGCCGGAGTCCCGGGGCATCGTCATCAACACGTTCGAGTGGCTCGAGGCCACGGCGCTGCGCGCGCTCAGGGACGGCGCGTGCGTCCCCGGCCGCGCCACGCCGCCCGTGTACTGCTTCGGGCCGATGGTCTCTGCCGCCGGCGGAGGCTGCGGGGAGAAGAAGCACGAGTGTCTGGCGTGGCTGGACGCGCAGCCGGAGAAGAGCGTCGTGTTTCTCTGCTTCGGGAGCATGGGCGCCTTCCCCGGGAAGCAGCTGGAGGAGATCGCCGTCGGGCTGGAACGGTCCGGGCAGAGGTTCCTGTGGGTGGTGCAGAGCCCGCGCACGGACGGCGGGCCGGACCTGCTGGCGGACGCGCCCGCCGAGCCGGACCTCGCCGCGCTGCTGCCGGAGGGGTTCCTGGAGCGCACCGGCGGCCGCGGCCTGGTGGTCAAGTCGTGGGCGCCGCAGGCGGACGTGCTTCGGCACCGCGCGACGGGCGCCTTCTTGACGCACTGCGGGTGGAACTCGACGCTGGAGGCGATGGTGGCGGGCCTGCCGCTCATCTGCTGGCCGCTGTACGCGGAGCAGAGGCAGAACAAGGTGTTCGTGGTGGAGGAGATGGGCGCCGGCGTAGAGATGGTCGGGTACGACGGGGAGGTGGTGGCGGCGGCGGAGGTGGAGGCCAAGGTGCGGTGGGTGATGGAGTCCAAGGGAGGGGAGGCGCTGCGGGAGCGAGCCATGGCGGCCAAGCACAAGGCACTCGAGGCGCTGAACGAAGGTGGGGCATCCCGGACGGCGTTTGCTGAGTTTCTTAGAGAGCTTTAGGGCCTGTTTGCAACTTAGATTATCGTCATGTTACAGTTTTGTCGAATCATAACACGTGAAATGGAAAAACATAACTTAGATTATCGTCAATGAAGTCCCACGGCAAGGTGATCGCCGTGGCAATGGTGATCGCCGTCAAACCATGACAACGGTGAGGCCGTGGTCGTGGCGGAGGAAGAACTTGACCACCACCTCAACCATGATCATATTCCATACATTAACAGCAACATATAGTATACATACATAAGTCCAAACAAAAGATGAGCAATGGTCTCCCTACAATTAATTAAAAGTTGTAACATCACACAACCCCATGAAAATGAATGCATGTTATCCTATCGTGGCACAACAAACAACACAAGCTTGAATGTAATCCATTCATGTCCTCAATCCGGACTCAATCACTACCAAACCTAAACTTTACATACAAAGAGAAGAAAAGAATCAAACTGTACTGTACTCCCCCTGCCTGTGTATCCGTCTGTGTATAATTACAAAGTGAGAACAAACAAACTTGTGGCCTGACAACTCAGCTACAAGCAAATATACACAGTTACTTAGCCTTGTGCCTGTGGTGGCCTTCCCTATTGTCCTACATCACATCACCCAGCATGTAGTCAAAACCATAAACCATATTCAGGATATCAGCATCTTTCTGCGGACTCCGCATACAAGACATCTTATAGAGGGGCTGCCCTCGCCGGCGCGACTGTAATATATACTTCTGAATCCATGATTGATGTGTAATGTATGTACTACCAGCTGATCCCCAGCTTCCTTTCTTGAGTATCTCAAGCAAAGCAGTGTCCACTGCATAACTGGCGACCGGTGCACTGAGAAAGCACGAGACGATTCTTGCCCTTGCTCTCCAAAGTCTAGCGCGCAACAAGCAAAGACGACATGCATACAACACAATCCTGTGCTATTTTCCTATTGTGCGGTTTACCTGGTTTCAGAAATGCTCCTTGTGGAATTCAAATTTTGTCGTGCATTTGCCATTGAACTCATGGCAAAGGTTGCTTAGTTCCTGCGCCAGAACTGGAGCTCCACAATAGAATACTCCTGCAATCAACAGTAGCAGTTACCTTCTTTGCAATGATCAGATTATATAAGTTCACACCCAAATTACTTGGGCAGCCAGAACTGTGCTATTTATGTTGTTGTGTTGCATCTTGCCTGAAGTGTAACTAAAACGTGGTGATGGGTACTATTTCGCAGCTAAAAGCATGAAAAGGCAAGCTTAATTAGTATCTTACCTATCTTGGCATAAGGATGTTTGGAGGCTACCTTAGACAGCACCCTCTTAAAATTTGGTCTTGCAAAATGTGTCCGGACCTGCAAAATCAGTATATCAGTAAATAGCTTACACATGAAATTAACTCGACAAACATGCTAACATGTTTCGTTTCCACATCTCGCCCTAATAATATAGCAAAAGTCCAACATTAATACTGATAATACCAAGACTGGCATGAGGCCAATTGGTATGTCATAACTTGTAACTTACTCGAGTTCCAGACACTACATCGACACCGTTCTTGGCATGGTTGAGAGCTTGCAGCATTGTGATGAGTGCTGACCGAGCATCCCCTTCCTCATAAACACTTGTGAGATAGTTGTGCATCTCAATGATATTCTAGTATTGAAAAAAGGCAGCTGTAAGAACTAAACTGCGAACAAACACAGTGTGTCACTCGAACAAAATTAGCTGATAGTTACCCTTTGATCTAGTTCAGCAATCTCATTCATGATTCCTTTAAACCAATCAAAAGAGCCTTGTTCGCGTGTCACCCAATAAAAGTAAGCATTTGTTGTCTTAAAAACCCTCTTTGGTTTTGACGTGATCCTCATAAGGGTGTCAAGGTCAACAGATGCCTTACTGGGTCCAATTGGTGGGTAAAGATCAGTTGAGGCTTCCTGCAAATATAGGTTGATGAATTAATTAATCAGTCTAGTTTTTCATAGTTTTGGTAAAATGTAGCACAAATAGATGGATAAATAAATCACTGAAAATAATGCATATAATCAATTTATATTATAGTTCTTCCTGCGGATAGGGTATAAGGAAGACGCCAATTGGAAATATGATATAGATTGCAGTCTAGTCTGTCAAGAGGACTAAAAGAATCAATAGTAGTTCTAATTGTAGTAGGGCACATGGAAAATTCGCTTACGTCCTCTTCCTCCATTTTGATGATGTTGTTAATCAGATCTTTCAATATGCTGATGAAAGGAGTTGCACCGATTCCTAACCCAACAAGTAGTAAAACATCATACTTGCTATAGTCTTGCGCAGGAGAACCATACGGTCCATCAATCAAAAGTTTCGGGAAACTGCATTTTGAAAATAACATTATCAAGATCCCGATTACACAAACATATTATTGCTTCTGAATAAGAAGGATAGCCATACGTTTTTTTGGTGTTCTCGTCTGCTCTAAGGAGGCCACTTTTCCCATTCATAGGTGGCTCACAAGCTGCTGAGAATACACGCTTGAGCTCTCTCGTCCAGTCACCAAGTTGTCGGACATGGATACTAAGAAAATCGTCACCGGGTGCCGAAGTTATCGAGAAGGGATGCCTGAAACGGGTAAAAGTATTTGAGATTGAATGAAGTGCAATGCATACCTATTCTAAAAATAAATCGTACATAAACATACTAGATAGTGTAAAAGTGAATTGTTGTTCCAACTGTAGTTTATTTACAATTAAGAGGCAAGTACCATTCAAATGGTGAAACAGCTGGACATTGAACAAACATATACTGTCCGCTCTTGTAACGGAACGTCGGAGGCTTAGACATTTGCAATGTCAGAACATTACCAGGATATATGGCCACCTGCAAGGAAAGTGTGTGTCAGCGTACCAGACATGAAAATAGAACTCAAATTTCAAAATTTATGTGGATTGACCTTCAATATCCGGACAGAGTAACTGCCAGACCTGAAGAACCTCAGAGTCCTCTCCCCTACATATAACCCAACAGGAACTGCAAGATACATCCATGTCTGCAAAAGAGATGTGCTTACAAAAATTATTCAGGTAAAGAGAGTAAAGGAGAAGGAAAGATATAAACTAACCGTTCTTTTGTACCAATCCAGGATAAGGTATAGACGCTCTCCATGAATAACAAGTGATATGTATACAATGATGAACAGATGATGAGAGTACCAGAAGGCATTGAAGCCAGTTAGCTTGTCAAATGGCTTTGGAAGCTTCACCAGGCTACGACGGAACCACCTGGTTGCTAGAGTAAAAGCAATGAGCATGCAGACAACCATAATAACTCCAGTTACACCTTCCACTCCTTTGACTAACGCCAAATATGTTGGCTTAGTTTCCCCGAAGTACTTGCGCAGTGGATCATACATCTGATCGGAGGAATCTATAAGCCGTGGAAAATCACATGCAAGATGGTTTCCTGCATGAAGGATAACACCAACCACAATTGCCGCTGCAATAGTCTGCCATGGCAACACAAAATGTTCATTGTTAGCTGTAATCCTTGTTTGGCTGGATGCCATTATGTCAGTATGTGTCCAAATTAGCCTAGCAACGAATGATAACAGACACATTAAGCACAACTAATGATCACATTATACATCTGGATTATTTCGGTTTATTTAACAATTTTCATTTTGTGCGTTCAAATGAAAATGAGCTGGACCGCAGCTTGTCCATGTGTTAGTTCACAAGCTGCTATATTTAGCTGAGAAGAGCGCATGAGCTGGTTGTACATTGACATTGCCCAACTATCACTGTAAGCTGACAGCTGTTGTTTAATCATGGCCCGTCTGACTTCTGCATGGTACCAACAATATCTCAGCTTCTCTCCGCCTCTTAATTTAGTTGAGTACAGAGCTTACATACTACATGTGGGCCGAAGGTTTTTTCTTTAACACTCGTATACAAGCATGCCTCCGGGATCTAAGCTTGCATGACTAGCTCGTGTGAGTCAAGTACTGCTGATGGAAAACAATGACGATCTCTTAGATAAATTAAAAACAAAATCTAAGATAACAGGTGCCAATAAAAGATTTTGACCTCGTTATATTGACAACAAGTAGACAAAATATGCTTGACCCCTTTTCTCAACTGGATTGACATGGGCCAATCAGTTACTGTGTACTAGAGACATTAGAGAAAATGGAGGAGGAATCTATTGACTAAGCTCTACTATGATGGACCTAAGTCCCCTTCATAGTGTTAGGTCTATGTGACCGCAAACCCACATGCAGGAACCATCAATTATGTGAGGAACCATGCATATAACCCAATTTTCTACATCACGTGTACAATGTATTCAGATCAACCACCCCGCTCTTCAGAAACTAGGTAGAGATAATTAAAGTGTGCACAGATATCTTTTCAAACACAATTTATTGCACATTTGACGCAGGAATCACCAAACAATAACAAAGATAATGAGAGTCTAATGACTAACCTTATGGAAGTTGATGTTGTCATCAAACGGTAATGCCCGTGCAGCTCTTGTATTACGCAGCCAAGTGATGGTGTTGCGGCATACAGGTAGGAGGATGAGTGCCATGTTCAGCTTAAGGGTCTCAGCAGCCCCCTTTGCAATCGTTACACAGTAGCCCATCACATTAAAGACATACCGGTTGCGGTACTGGATAAATTTCCAAATGAACAATCCAACCATAATCCCAATCCACAGTGCAAGTACCCAGAGGCGTTTCCAGTTGTCCTCCAGATAGTAGCTTAATTTGCTGCTCATTTTTCGGATCGGGCTCCTATACCTTAGGCCAGCAAGGTTCTGGCTCAGTGCCTGGCTTGTGTAGCTCAAGGCCTGGCTATAGTTCACATATGTATCCTTCTGTAATAGCAACGTCTCCAACTGCCAAAGCTGCAATGAGAATCACAAGCAGAGTTTTTAATGTGTCCCAACATTAAGAAAAATATGGCCTCAAGATACACTGGAGCATTTTTCCTACAATATTTGCTGGTAAGTCCCATCAATTTGGTCTATTCATGAACCAAAGAATTATATAAGTTATGAACATTTTAAGTGATAACCAAATGATCTTATGATATATCACTTCAATCTGTGTGATCATTCCAATGTTAAAAACACAGAACACGCTTTTATCCAACTACCATAATATTATCAGATAATTAACCATAGTGGATTTAACAATGAAAAGCCATTGTGTTATCTAACCAAAACAGCATATGACCCAATCAACAGTTGAAGAAAAATCCTTAGTTATACTGTTAGAAAATACAGGGCAGGTTAACGGTGCACATCAGTCTGAGAACCTTAAGTCAAATAGCCACCAGACTGCAGATGGCCCCCACAAGATTTTAATTGCATCTGGTGGCACACATGGCGCCCATATGAGTGCACCATACCTGCTAAAATCTTGTGGAACATGCATGCAATAACTCCATCCTAAGAAATAGGGGCATCGTATTGAATATCCACCTGTACAAGTGCTACACTTGGACAGTCTCCCAAAAAAAGGCAGCCTAGCAAAGACGCATACACACATAAGAAATTTAAATGGAATTAAAGCACTGCATACTGAGTATAGCACAGAAGTGGGGCTGTTGCAGTATTTGATGTTGATATAATTACTTTGTCCACTAAATAAGATTTGGCGCCTAATGAAAGGTCAACATTAATTGTAACCCTGATGATACCAGAACAACAATCCTACAAAAAACGATATTGGACACTGAGCCTTGTATTTGATTGGGGCAATGTGCCGTCGCTGTCTCGCAAATGCAATATCAGGCGGACTGGTGGATATAATTTGACTATGGAAAGCTCTATCTAAATATAACCTACTTGAGGAGTAAATTAGGAAGTACAGGCCCCTGCAACAGCCTCTATTCTTGATAGGATAAAAATAAATGATATTGTAAGATTTCAGTGTGGATGGCAAAGATGAACTGTATCTTTTTGCTAGAATTCAGCAACATACAGTAAGAACTGCAATGCGAAAATCTCATCTAAAGCAAGCAAATTATGAGAAGATTCAGACTGAACTACACTTGATATTCTGCCGTACAGGTGCTCACCAGCTTGAAACATATACTACGTTAATGGTGCTTAAAAAAGAAACCTCTCTTCAGTGAACCAACATATATGACTTCAAAAACAGTTATTAATGATGTCACTTCACTGAAGACCTAAGGGCACCAGGCCACTGGTTTCTTCTATTGCAAATAATTGCAAGTTTTCATAGGTTAAGTGAACCGAGAGCAAAGCATTGAGAGGCACGCGATGGGGACTTGTATCCCAGACTGGCCAGCAAGGAAGATGTTTATTGGTTCAACATTTGGGTGTGTTCAAATAGATATGTGGAGGACAGAAGTAGAAACAAAAATAGAATGGTATCCAGGATATTTGCTGGAGGAGACCAGTGGCCTTTGACTGGCAGGAAGAAAAATACACGGAACTTTGCTTTTCAGTAGCAATAATAGCGTTGCTGTCTTGAGACCCAAAATTGCAAGGAAACCAGAGGATAGTGATGGCCTGATGGGAAGCCAGAAGGAATATCTAGTTTATACCTCAATGTAGCCGAGGCCTTCGGGGTCGAGTTCCTCCATGATCAACGCGGCGTATTCCTCTGCTTGCTCCTTAAGCCTCGCCAGCTTATTGGCGGACGCACTTAGCATGATGATCTGGAAACAAAGCATATTGCCAACTTTAATCATCATCAGGAACCATCCTTTTCATAGCTTGGAAAAAAAGCACGATAAACAAACAACACAACCTGGCTAGGAGGCCCTTTACACAATGTCACAATCACAACAACGGAAACAATAGATTATGTAATAATAAATCTCTAATGAAAAGTCCCCCTGTTGAACGGATTATAATAGCTAGCCAGCCTGACGGAAACGCCCCCCACCAACTACTGTTGCGTTCGATCTGGTGTTCCCGACTGACTTCCATCGCCATCCGTAGTAAATTTACGTAACCTTCCTCCCGTGTTTCTAGAACGAAAAAAGCTCAAGTGGAAAGAGATTGGTGTGAGGAGGCCGGCCAGGGATGATGCTTTCCCCGCCAGTCTCGCTGGGGTGGGGGCCTTGATTAGTCGGCAATATTTCCCAATCCACACATACGATTCTTATGCGTGAATCCTGGAACGCAAGCTTGCAGACAACCAGCAGACAAGGACATGGCTCTGGAGCCGGGGGGATTGGACGGCTCAATCATCAAAAATAGTAGTCCGAATATTATACTGCCAAAAATACTGCCCCCGAAATTGCAAGATGGAAGAATTGTACTACTGCAGAAATGCCAAGCGCAACTAAAAGGAAGAACAACAATAGTCCGAATATTCTTCTACTACCAAAATGGAAGAATTTGTACTATTGCAGCAGAAATGCCAAGCGCAACCAGGGTAAAAAGGAAAGGAAATACGTATGAAGAAGAGCAGCAGTAGTAGTACCTCTTTCACCTCTGCCTCCGTGATGTGGCCGTCGGCGTCCTTGTCCACCCTGATTAGAGGAGTGAATCGTACCACATTAGCGGAGCAAAAATGGTGCGTATACAGAGCACGCAGAATGATTTAGCAGCAGGTTGGTTGGAGATTGTGGTGAGAAGTGTGGGGGTTTGTTACATGTCGAAGAAGATCTGGAGGCGCGAGTCAAAGCTGTTGTCGGTGATCTGCCCCCAGATCTCGCGCAGCTCCTCCTTGTTGATGTGGTCCACCTGCATCTGCCGCCGCCGGCTCAGCGTGTCGAAGAGCTCCATGGCGAACTCCTTGGACTCCATCATCCCTGCAACCAAATGCGGCTCCCCAGGGATTAACAGGGGGGGACAGAAGATTGCTCGGTGGAGTGAGATTCGAGGTGAGCAAGCGGACCTATGCATTGCGGGAAGTCGGCGCGGGAGAGGCGGCCGTCGAGGGCGAGGCGGTCGAAGTTGCGCTGGACCTCGATCCAGGCGTTGTTGCTGGCCTTGGTGTTGCCGCTGATGAAGCGCAGGCCCTTGATGGCGCGCTGCGCGGTGGACTTGGTGCGGTCGAGCTGCGCGCGCTGGCGGCGCTCGGCGCGGGCGGCGAGGGCGGACTCGATGCCCGAGAGCGGCTGAGCCGGGGCCGGGGGCTGTGGGGGCTCCGCGAGGGCGGCGCGGCTCTGGGTGCGCGTGAAGCGCTTGGTGAGGTCCTGCGAGATTTGCTTGGCGCGGGACACCCCGGCCTTGAGCTCCTGCGAGAACTGCAGCAGCCGGTGCGACGAGCTCCGCCGGATCGCCGGCGACCGCGACCGCGACGACTGCCCCGGCGCCCCTTGCGGCGGCGTGGGCTCCGCGCTCCACCCCATCACCGACGGCGAGGCCCCCGACGAGCCGGGGACCGAGGCGGCCGTGGCGATAGAGGCGGCGTTGGCGGCGGCCGGCTCGACGCTGCGCAGCACAATGGTGTCGTCCTCCTGCAGGTCGAGCGTGACCTCGACGAGCTCCTCCCCGTCGTCGGAGCTGCGGTCGGAGCCGCGCGGCGAGGAGCCGGTGCTGAGCGAGCGCGGCGTGGTGGCGCCCGAGCCGCCCCACCGCGGGCGGCCCGGGGTCCCGCCGCCGCCGACCCCCCGCATGATTCCCCTCGGCAGTCCGTCCGCCCGACAGCGCCGCGCTGCGACCCACCAAACTGGGTTGACGATTTTGGGGAGGTGGGAGGGTCGGAGCGGAGGCGGAGGCGAGGAGAGGGGTGATATTGATATGGCTCGCGCACCAGTCCAACCAAGCCGACCTAAAATGCTACGCGCTGTGCTGTGCTGTGCTGGCTCGCTTCGCTAAAGCTGCGACCTGCGACTGCGCGTGTGTGGATGGATGGAGGAGGGCTGTGGCGAGTCCAGGCCGGAGAAAAGGAGGCGACACGAATATCCCGGCCAGCGGCCGTGAAAGATTATTAACTAGCGACAAAGCTAATCTAGGCCGCGCCGATCTCCAGGAAATAAAGAGTGCGACTCGACGACCACCGGCGCGCGGCGGTAACAAGTCGCGGCTGAGGTTTCACACCGTCGTCGCCGTAGTGCTAGTAAAAAGTTTGTCAGTGTGTGGCTTCCAGCCCTCGTGGTCAACGTGGAAATCTAAGGGGCGACGGTGCGATGCCGCCGCGTGATCTGCTCGTGGCCATGCGTGCGCCCGGCGCGTACTCGGGTTGTCCCGGCGCTTGTCCCGGCGAGCGCCGCGAATAGTCGAGCGGCACCTCGCGGCCGCGACGCTGTCGTCTCGTTTTCGTTGCGTGCCCCGGCGACGTGCTGGTTGCCAGTCAGTCAGTGAGTCTGAGTGGGCGGGGAGCGCGCGCACGGCGCACCTACTGGGCCGAGGGGAGGACGGTGGCGCATGCGCTGCCTGCCAGGATAGAGAGAGAGAGAGAGAGGGATAGCACGCCATGATGAGGCGGGAACATGGGGGCGAGCAGCGCCTTTGGTGGCCACGATTGTCGCCGCGGTCTCCAGCACCGGATCATTGGCTTTGCCTCCGCCAAAACATTCCTGGCCCCCAGCGAGGTCTCCCTCTCTCTCTATCTCGGTCCGTACACTGGTAGTACGTACGTACGTGGTGACGGCACCATGGTTTCCTCCCTGGAATAATGCTCTGCTCGCTCTGGGAAACAAGGCTGCAGCTGACGACCACCACGGGTGGCCGGTGAAGTGGTGAGTGAGTGAGTGATCCATGTAAGAACAATGGAATAAACAGGAGCGAGGAAAACCCACTTGCATTGCATGCACATCTATGAACACAATTGCAACATTGCGCCCGGTTTCGCTTCTTCTTCTTCTTCTTTTTTGCGAGTGGGGTCTCGCATAACTTAAGAGTGTGTTTTGGTGGGACAACAACGTACTACCTCCGTCCTAAATTATTAGTCCGCATATTTTACTATTAAAATGTTAATGCATGTCACCAAAACCTATAAGGTTGGATTCGTCGTTGAATGTAGTTTGCAATTGTACTATTTTTGCTACTTATAACTTATATTTCATTAATTAAAATCATGATCAAAATATAACCTAAAATACGAGGGGGGCTAGTAAACCAGAACGGATGTAGTATGATGTAACTGGTTGGTTACAGTTCCACACGTGATAGACATTATTTGATTTGGTTGAAGAGGACCAACGGAATAGAGTGGTTCCATCCAAGAGAATATTCATGTGATATGGTTGCTAGTGTAAGGTTGGGCATCAAATGTGGATGTCATATATTTTGCCATGATTACTAATGAAAAATACAAATTGTGGGTAACTAAAGCACAAATAAAATGTTGATCATTACTCGTATAAAAATGTTGCTGCAAATGTTTTGCGGTGAATGCTGAAAATACAAGTTAATGTTGCTTAAATCAAATGAGTTGTTGGAGCAAAGAGCAACTCTAGCAGAGTAGTTATATTGGCACAATCGCCATAAAAATTGTCATATGAGCAACTCTAGCAGAGTAGTTATATTGGCACAATCGCCATAAAAATTGTCATATGACGATTTTGACTCAAAATGACACTTTAACAGAGTTATCATATGCCTTCAATTCGGCATAATTTATGGAGCACGCTCCAAAGCGAAGCTCGTAGCATCCATATTCAGAGGTTGTGGAGGTCCTGTTGGAACTCGCTCCAAATGCAACCATCGGCACATGAGAGAAGTTTTAGTTTCTCCCTCATCGCACCACGTGCAAGACTTGAAGCACTCCAGCCTCCCACGCACCATCGGGCATGATGGTGTCATGAACCCTAGGTATAGGTAGGGAGGACAAAAGAAGCTCAATAACAATAGGGCGGCCCATTCTGACGATGTCATGGTATCCTCGGGAATAAAAAAGTAGTTCCAACTCGAACCACCAAATCGCTTGCAAATGTCCGGACCGGCCAGTCCGGACACCTTTAGACATCCAACCCAGAGCATAAAAAATGTCCAGATCGGACATACAAATTCCCACAAACTGAGGGGGTGTCTCAACAAGTACAACACCCACGGCCCATTCAAAACCGAGGCGGAGCCCACACATCTGGACACTCCTCTCACTATTTTCGCATGAAAGTCTGCCCTCTCCACGCCGTTGGCAGCTGCCCCGTATGATTCTTTCCCCGCCAGTCTTCCACCGCCCCTGCCTCCATCGTCCGCCACTATGATGTATCCGCGGAAGCCCTTGGGGAGGTTTGTGGTCCCTCCAGACCCGGAAGCTCCCGTGCTATAGGTTAGATCCATAGAACGACAAGGCTAACGCATGAAGATGAGGGAGGAGAAGAATGTGGAGGCACAGGCAGTCGAAGCTCGTGCTGCAAAGAAGGGATCAACGTTGCCTGGGAATCGCAACCTTGCCTCCTCCCCCGGTTCAAGTTGTCATACTACAATGTCCGCCATCCAAACGGTCATACCGACACGCAACAGTCGTCGCAACACTTTGTTGCCTCCTCCGGCCACCCTCCGTCGTATGTTGTTGACCTCAACACGGACTACGTGTTCACGGACTCACTGATGCTTGTTCGCTCACTGATTTCCACTAGTAGAAATCAGGCCTTTCTACCGGAGCATTAGTCCCGGTCGCATTTTGGACCGGGACTAATGCCTCCACTAGTCCCGGTCGCATTTTGGACCGGGACTAAT
>CBMN010213522.1:0-11679 GCA_000582825.1 Hordeum pubiflorum | reverse complement strand
GGGGGGGGGGGGGGCTTTAACAGGCTGAAGCCCCCCTCCAACTTTGCAAAATTAGGTTTTACTACTAGTTTAAAGGCCCAACCTAGTCATTTGTCAGTCCAACCCAACATATATTGGTATGACTGGCAGCCCAGCCCACCCTTCATTTTATTTGTAGATTCGCCACTGATTGTACCTTATATTTTAGTTCAACAAAGCGACAATGATTTCCCTAAAAAAAAAAGACAAAAGCCTACGCCTGTTTTTTATTTATGGTCTGTTTACTTTTAAGTAGATGCAAAAAAGGAAGTTTACTTTTAAGTTGAAAACAAATCACGGATTCAAAAAAATGTGAATTAAAAAATGTTGCAAAATTGAAAAAAATATTCGCAAATTAAAAATGTTCGCAGATTTTAAAAAAGATTCATGAATTCAAAAATAATTCATGGATTTGACAAAAGTCCACGAATCCAAAAAATGTTGGTGAATTCAAAAAAAAATGATGATGGGAAATTTGATGCTTTTGTAATTGGGATGTGTTGAGCCTTTCTGGCATTGGACTTTTTGGGATATATGCATGATGGGATAATTCCTTTTGAAATATGTCTGGAGTCATTAGATTTTCTGGGGGTCCTATGATCCACACACAATGTCAGAGTGGAAATTTACTCCTGTATACATCAGCATTATGCTTCGATCCTATGAGGTCAAGTGTTGTTTTCCCATGAAGAAGCCATGGTAGAAATTTACTCCATGTGTACAAAGATCTACATCTTTAGTTCAGATTGCCCAGTCTTGCTTCTTTCTATGCAACCTTTTTGTCTTCCCCTGGTATGTATAAATCTACAAGAGAAGGGACATACATATCCTGAACTTTACACTGATGAACCATGTATGGCGACTCCTTCCAGTTCTAAACTGTGTTGCTAAAGTTGCTATACATTTTTGAAGGGTACAAAGCCTAAAGTTGCTATACATTTTTGAAGGGTACGAAGCGACACCCGGGAGTTCATAAGTATCATAACCACTACATCCATGTACAAGAGACGAGCAAAGCCCGTCGACTCTTTTCGTGCTCTGGTTACTTCAGACACATGTTCTTACAAGACAGCTTTACTCACTAGCTTACAGTAAGTGGAATGCCCACTTAACAAATGCTCTTTACCCTTTTCTGAATCTGAGGGCTCGGTTAGCTTATCCTTAAATGGTAAGGCGGCTGATGACGATCCTATTTGCGTGTAATTACGTGTCTGGATCACCTTTGCCCCCTTCACAACATATGTCATTGGATGATAGAATCCCAGTGGTGAAAAAAGAATTGTATGGTTCGGCGACTCTAGGGATTATGTGCCAGGGAAAGGTCCACCTGAACTGGAAAGCATTATGAATGCACAGACGACGGAGAGTGAGAATACAGAAACCCATGTATTCTCTGTGTACATCTCCATGGCATCTGTGAAGGAAAAGCGTGTTCGACTTTCGGCCCAATTGCGAATTCTATCAGCCTCGGCGGCATATACTGCTCTCCCCTGCAATCGGTAAATAACCGGTCAGAATCTGCAAGAGATACATGAACAGAATGGAGGGGTGTTATATTATAGAAAGAAGCAGGCTACCTCTTCGTCAAACCATCGGCCTCGGCGAATCCATGCAGTAACCAAGGCAAGCAAGATTCTTGGTGGTGTCAAGTAGTTTACTGCCTTTCCACTTCCTTTCACAACACGCATTCTTGGAACCAATGTCCTTGCTACTGTTTCTGGAAGCTCACATATTATATTGAACATCTGTTTATTTTGGAGAGATGAACCACTGCAAAGAATGGACTGTAGGTTAACAACAGGAGAACGGCATGTATATACTCGTATTATATATAAGGAGAGAGTTACAGAGTACAGAATTCAGAATGAACTTTTTTTTTCTTGCGCCAATTGAATCCTGGCATCTGAGAAGTCAAGTAATTTAGAGGTTACCTTAGAAGGAGATCTGTAAGGACCATTCCAGGAGATGCGGTGTGTACTCCAACTTTTGATCTTCTGCTTTCCTTCATAAGCGATGCTTGGAACTGCCTTAGTCCACACTTAGTTGAGCCATAACTGTAAAATTGCAAATCAGCATCAGATTTAGTTTCATTGTAAAAGCAGGAGCGTCAAATACAATGTATCATCATGTTCTAGACAGCAAAAAAAAGCAGGACACATCATCTCGACAATGTAAGTGTTAAAGAAATATGTAGCAGATCATTCGATGGCTTAGGTGCTTACACAGCTGTCAACGGTGTGCTTGATCCTCCAGAACCTGCTCCATCCATGTTGAACACATGACCTCCCTTCTCTTGGTATTGCATGACATCCATAGCTTCTCTGGTGCAGAGCAAAGAACCAACTAGGTTTGTTGAGACGATCTGCAAGTAAACCAAGGAAAACAGTTTTCAGGAATAGTGAAATCAGGTTGGATGATCGAGCATGATCGAGCTAGTTATAGTATTCTTGTCATAAAAAGGAAGCATTATAGACAGATAGAAGATATCAATGAACAAACCTGGGTAATATCTTCATCTGAAAAATTTACCAGTGGCCTAAAACCTTTGTTTGTGCCAGCATTATTTATCTGCAGATAAATTAAAAGATGATACATATTTAGAGCAGTCTACAACGCAAATACAGAATAAAATCAAAGGGTACAAGTCAATAAAGTTGTACTTTTCTACTGAATCCAAGTGACTCTTAAGGTGAAAAATGCAGAACAGATGCTTAGCGGCATCCATTTCTGTAGAATTACTTACCCAAATGTCAATTGAACCCAGCTCACCAACAGCAAAATTTACAAGCTTTTTTACATCTTCTGGTTTGCAAACATCGCAAGATGTACCAACAACCTTAGCTTGTAATAAAGTTTCTCGTTGTTTCTTCTTGGCAACTGACAGGCCCTCCTGTATGTTCTCTTCAAGCTCATTGATGGTCTGAAGAACTGATTCAGGGCTGCCAATAGAAATGGAGATAGTAAGAAAACTAAGACAGAGAGCATTGAACTAAATTTGAGCATTATGTCAAGGACTACTACCTGCGGGAAGCAATTACAACACGATCTCCAGCAAGAAGAAACTCCCGAGCAAGTGCTTTTCCTAACCCTCTTGTGCTGCCAAAATAAAACTGCAGGGTCAATGATGATCGTAAAAATAAATAATAACGAAAAAACAGCTTCCCATGGATGCAATCAGTGGTGTCGGATCCATGAAATAACATCCATCAATTTTTACTTCACATGTTTATAAGGCAACTAATTTAGGGGATTGTAATCTATAACCGCACATCATAATCTCCTTTATAAACCAACGAAGAGATACTTCATTGAGGTGAAATAGTATTTCCTATCAACTTATCTTGGAGACATTCATTAGATTAGATTGTTTGTTTTGTTCTATATTAAGAGCATGCACACTACTTCCTGGGAAAAGATTCACATGACAATGTCAGGAGAAGAATGTAAAATGAGCTACCTTCCCGTTATGACAACATTGCGAGGTCCAGCTTTACAGTGTTCCTCTAGGACACTGTTTGCACCTAGCATTGTGCCGATAATTACTCCACCAAGCCAGCTATACCAAATTAGTGCATCCGTTTGACTGTCTCCACCTAAATACAGAGGTAGACACATTATTAACTGAAACCATAAAAGTGCTTTATATGAAACAAAGAGAAAGGAAGAATACAAAGACAATGCAGTAGATTGTACAAGAGTATATGACTGACCTGATAACTGAAATCCAACTGCTAGTACAACACCACTGCTCATCATAGTGATAACGTATCTCCCTACCTGAGTAACAACCTGAGAGGAGAAGTGAATCAGTGAATACATATCATCTATGTTTCAGAAAAGGAGTACAATGTGTGATCTGTTTCAGAAAATAAGATAAAATTCTTTACTGTTGGGCATGCAAAGAGTCAACATGGCCATTTTAAGTTTAGACCACGTGACTGGACAACTTAAATGGGTTAAATACAAGTAGGCACGTTGCAACCGATCTAAATAACAACATATTTTGAACAAATCTTGCAAACAAGTAGAAAATGCATGGGCGATTAGGCCAGAATCAGGCGACAGTGGACATTTTGTTCGCAGACACAAGTAGCTAGTAGAGAAGAAGAAAGACACTACCTACATCAAACCATCATCAACCTCACCCTATGGACACTTTTAAACTAAAAATCAAAGCAAAGTTTAGCTTAACTACACAACGTTGACGCTGCAATTTTAGGCTCATAATGGGCAGTTTTATGTGACTAATAAGATTTTTTAAAAAGCCAGGCAACCTAGAATTTAGCAAAATCGAACCCGCCCATCAGCGTTTCACACATCGACTGTGCCACGTCGATTGTGCCAGTGCTAGTGGGTTGGAATTGTAAACACCAAACTAGAAGAGAAGATCAACTAGAATTTAGGCCCCGGAACATATGTAGGATCGTTTTCAGCATCTGATGGGAGCAATTCTCGCACCCATGCGGCTTAATTACGACATCTACCCCCATATCTCCTTATGCATAAGACAGTAGAATTGTAAGTTAAACAAACACCGGGCAACCGATCAATCCAAGAGATAAACCATAGTATCATCTAGAGCAACTGCATGTGTCGTGCGATCGACGGTTCGCGAACGGAGAGCTCACCGAGAAGAAGATCTCCTCGGCCTTCTCGACGGCGAGCTCGTACTGCCCGCCATACACCTCCGCCGCCGCCGACCGGGACCCCGCGAGCCCTTGAATCGCGGCCTTCAGCTTGTACAGCGGCCCCTTCCTGCGGTTCCGCGGCTCGTTCGGTGGCGACGACGGTTTATTCTCGTTGTCGCCGCGGGCTTCCTGCTTGAACGCGCGGCAGCGGAGGAGGGAAGGGCGGCGGCACGCCTGAGATACGACGGCCTCCGGAGAGCGGCGGAGGCGGCCGTGGACGGAGAGGTGGACGACCGCGGCGGCCATGGCGCGCTTCCCCCCGGAGGAGATAAGGATCCTGTGCTCTTCCTCCCCGTCCTCTCGGTTCTCGGTTGCTCGTACTGTGTGCGCTCTTTTTGTTTGTGTGGGGTTGTTTTGCTCCTTAATTTATGGAGGGGCGTGTGCCCTTCACTTGCCAGTGGAAAAATAACTCGGTAGATTTCCGCGGAGAAAAATGAGCTCAATTCGTGGGTACAGGCTCGGGTTAACTACAAATTATGCTTAGGTCCAGTACGTTCTCTCTTGTCTTGTACCAGTGGACAAAAAAGATTAACTCGAAAAAAATAAAGAAACGATTTTCTGCTACCAGTGCAATATCATTGAGAGAACGATGTGCACGCGTACAATTTTCAATTAATCTGGAAATTCTTAGGATCAATATATTCTCTCAAACAAAAACTATTCAGATATTGCAATGTAGCCAACCATACTTAGAAACTTTTAAAGCTCGTCTATCATCGTGCCAATATGTATCCAAGAATCCCCGCAAAAAGTAAATTGCATCCAAGAAATTTTCAACTATTTATACAATGGTGGTGCTACGAATCCAATTATGTGTAGTCAATCGAAAATTGAGTAATATGCATTAGTACATTCTTAAACATAATTTCAGCTCATAGTATGTATGACATTTTTGCCAGAAAGGTGTGTGGTCAATTGACTACGCAGATTGTGCATGGCTTTGCCACTGACTACATGATATTTGATAGATGTGTCAAATTAGGCCACTGAGAGCCATAATATCGACTTGTTGATAGTAGATATATTATGCTTGATTAGTGAAGTAATCATAAAAAAATAGAAGTCGTGTTTTCTAATAGACAGATGCCTGCAAAAAAATGGTTCAGGGACGTGGACGTGGTTGTTCTGATCCCGAACTCATGTGACCTCGGGTGAACAGTAAAATCAAAAAAATTGCCGCGAATGTCGTTTTATGATGAAATTTTGCAAGCTATCAAAACATTTGTCAATGTTTCACACAAAAAATATCAGATTTTTTGAACCTTTTTTCTTTGTTTTGATTTACTTGTTCACCTGAGCTCGAGATTAGAACAACACTTTCGTCGGTTCAGTCGATTTTTCCTTGCTTTTATGCATGTTTGCGTTTTTCTTTTCTTTTTAGTCTGTTTTTATTTTATATGTATGTGCATTTTTGGATGTTAGGTGTGTGTAAAGTATATAGTAGAATGCGTGTAAATTATAGTACCGTCGATTAATATTACTTGTCTTAGATTGTCTAAAGATTAGAGTAGTTACATCGTATCTTGAAAAATATAAGACAAGTAATATGGATCGGATGGAATACTAGAGTGTAATTTTTTTATATTATATGTTCATTCTTGCAAGCTATACAAATTACAATTTTTGTGCTAATTGTGTGCAAGTTATTGTCATAATTTATTTTAGATTTTTGTTTTCTCTCTTTCTTAAGGTTAATACCAATGTCAGTGATTCGTTCTTTCTTAGAAAACTTCATATTTTAAATTTGTTTTACTTTCTATTTTCTTTTTTCATATATGGAGAAGATGAATGGGGTCGTTGATTTTCAATCTAATGGTCCCAGCAAATTTGACTGAACACCAAAAGAAATCCAGGTGCTAGATGGATACTCATTCCCTTTAGGAAGGCATAGATATCATCCAATGCCAAAGAAAAAAATATTAGTAGCAATTGGAGTCACAACATTAGTCTGGTCTTGTGAATCTGTCGTGATTGAAGATGAATAGAACATATATTTTCCCGCGAAAAAAAGGAATTTAGTAATGGTCGACATCTTCGATTCTTGAGAATCGTTTTGATTTGTGCTGCTCTTATCATTTTTTCTTGTGAGATTTTACAGTCGAGATCGAGATCAATAGGTGCCACACTTTACTTTTTTTAACATAATACAAAAGCAAGCGCTCATATATACACGCATACACTTATCCTATGAATGCACACACGCACACCCTACCCCTATGAACACCTCCGATAAACAGAGCCGTCATATCATCTTGAGATTTTACGAAGTCACCGTAGGCGCCTCGTAGTCGAAGGGAACGTCTCCTTCCCACTGAACGCGCATCGCGGGAAATCCTAAAATAAATTCAGGATAAATACGAGTACTGTGACTTGAACCCTAGTGGGCTGGGGATACCACTCTCCACATAACCATCCAACCACAGGTTGGTTCGCGTGCCTCACTGTATTCGGAATGCACATGTCAAATATGTTTGAAGCATAAAGTTGTTCCATGAACTAAATAAATCTAAGGCAATAATAGTTTCCAAGCAGTCACGAGTTAAAGTTATTCCACTCTCCTCCTTATTTATGTTCGTAGCCGATGGGTTGTCTTCCATCCAAAGACAGAAGGTTGAAGTGAGCGCGATTACTCTAGTCAAAATTTGTAGAAGGTCACCAGGGATCTCGCATTTGCTGTTTGCTGATGACACATTGCTATTTTTTGAGGCCTCTCATGATCAAGCAGAACATGTCAAATCTTGCCTTGATCTCTATGCTCTGGCCATGGGACAACTTTTAAACTACAATGAATGCTCTATCATGTTTGGGGAAGCATGCCCTGTTCATTTCCAAGATGAGGTTCGAGAAGTTTTGAATGTCATAGACACGAACTTTGAGGAGAAGTATTTGGGTTTGCCGAAGCCAAATGGTAGGATGTCCAAGGGCAAATTTCAAAATCTGCGGTCACAGCTTATGAAGAGGCTAGTAAAATGGGGTGATGGCCACTTAGCTCAGCTTGGTCGGGAAGTACTCATCAAATCAGTAGCAGAAGCGCTGCCTGTATATGTTATGGGAGTTTTTAAACTACCCTTCTCGGTATGTGATGAGCTGACTGAAATGGTGAGGAATTTCTATTGGGGAGTTGAAAAAGGCAGACGAAAGGTACACTGGAAATCTCGGCCTGAACTTCAACAACCAAAGAGTAAGGTTGTTGCTAGCTTTAGAGACTTTCGTATGCTTAATCAAGCTCTATTAGATCATCAAGCTTGCAGATTGTTGACCAGTCCGGAAAGTTTATGTGCATGGTTGTTAAAAAGCAAATATTACCCAAACGGTAAACTTGAGGATACGGTTTTCCCTACTAATGCATCATCTACCTGGACAACAATCGGCTATGGCCTTGACCTCCTCAAGAGAGGACTGATATGAAGACTTGGGAATGGAGAAAGTATCCGAATTTGGCGTGACAGTTGGATTCCAAGGCCTTTTTCTTATAGACCAGTGTCGGCTAAAGGGACATGCATATTTCGCTTTGGGTCACGACAATTGAATGATAATGGATCCTGGAATGTAAATGTGATACGGTCTTCCTTTTTACCATGTGATGTGGAGAAAATTTTGAAAACTAGAGCTTCTCCCAGACTTGGTGCTGACGTGCTTGCATGGGGTCCAACTCCAAATAGGGGTTTTCGGCGAAGTCCGCTTATGACTTAGCATTTGAGGATTCACACAGAACAACAACTGAAGTATCTAGCGCCACACCTGATGGACGGCGTACCTGTTGGCAGTTAATTTGGAAGTGCCATGTACCTCCCACGGTCAGGAATTTTGCATGGTGCGCCTCAGTTAGTTCACTTCCTACTTGACGGAATAAGCAGAGGAGAGGCCTTGAAACATCTGGAATATGCCCAGTATGTGGACGGGAACTGAAGATGCATTTCATGCTCTTTGCCGCTGCCCCCTTGTTGTGCAACTGTGGCGACTTATGGCGACAAATTGGCATCTGCCAAAGATTGAGGAGGTATGTAACACTAGGACGAAATGGCTGCTTGATGCTCTTTACCCTTTGTCTGAGATCGCAAGAAGCATGCTATTGATGACGCTATGGCGGGCTTGGTACAATCGAAACGAAATTGTCCACTACAAGGACCCCCCCCCCCTCCTTTGAAAGTCTGGAAAAGGTACTTCATTAGCTATTTGGACTCATTGTTATCACTTAAAATTTTGGATTGCGATCGGGTGAAAGGGAAACAAGTCATTTCCTATGAGAATTCCATTACTTCTTCACATGCGGGAACAACTGAGGGACCAAGACCTGGATGGACTTTGCCAAGGGAGGGTTGGACTAAATTGAACAGAGATGGTTCATGGAATACTGATGGCCGAGCTGGTGCTGGTATGGTTCTTGGAGATGACACATGAAACATAATTTTTCGTCATGCAGAGAATTGTTCTCATGCAGGAGTGCCCTGGAATCAGAGCTAAGTGCATGCATGGAAGGGTTATCTATTGTCATTCAGCGAACTGATGTGCCACTACATATAGAGATGGATTAGGTGACAACAGTGAACATGATCAATGACAAAAGTACGGACGGATCAATCTTTGCCTCTCTCGCCTAGGAGATAAAGTATTTGAGGAGTCTTCGAGCTACTTGTGTTACACATGTTATGCGTAGTCAGAACTCTGTTAGTGACTATTTGCTATATTTGCTAGGAGTAATGGTAGAACCATAGTTTGGTTAAACTCTGGCCTGTCAGAGGTAATTGGTGTTTGTATTGCAGACCGTAGCGCTTCTGCTATTTGAGTAATACATTTTTCTATCCTAAAAAAAAGTGTCGAGAAAGAACGGCAAATTTGTCAAGCAATAACACCACCACAAGGAGAAGTGCCCCGTCGTAACGACCATCTTGGTTGTGGGTTTACATACAAATGTGCAAAAAAAAAAAAAGCCACCGGTTCGACCGTCACTAAATGACACTCGACTGGTACCATGTTCAATCTTTGCATGTAAAAGATCATGGCCGCTACGGCACAACCACGCCGCAACGGGACAAAAGAGCGCCCATGCGTCCGATCCGATCGATCGGTCACGCGGAAATAAAAAGAGAACGAGAGAAATATCAAGCGAAGCAAGCAGCGAGACGGCCACACGTTGAAGCAACCTCATCTCCCCGGGGATAGGCGCCACGTAACCGCGGCCGGCTCCACCGCCCTGCTCGCTTGCTTTTCGGGATCGCACTCTCCTTGTCAGCCGAATCAGCTCAGCTGCTACGGCCACCGAGGCGCGCGCCGCGACCACGGGCTAGGAATCGAATCTCACGACGGCCGGCCTTGCCGCTCTGGCTCTGGGGATATTTTTTCCTTCGGCGAGGTATAGAAGTAGTATCTGCGTATTCGACTACTCCTGCCCTTTTCTAAGATATTTTCTTCGATCATCCCTCGTGCTTCTATGCAACCAGCGGCAGATATATCCAATGTTTGGGACCAATTTGATGATAAGGGTCATGTACAATAATGCTATTTTAAGAGTGCCATATAGGATAAATGATGAGGTGAAAGAGAAATAATTCAAAAACAAAATGGCGTCGCCTTCCGAACAGGCCGTAGGAAGCGCCACCAAATCCAAAACTTCAAATAACAAATCCTAATATAAAGACCCCAGTTCTGGCAATTAGGGACATCCATGGTGTGTAGTATCCGCGAGGGTAATTTCCGTCTGGCATGCACCTCCATTTTTACGTGCTTTTTACCAGGTTTTCGTCGGTAATAAAGAAACAAAAGTCGTTTCCTAGTAGTGCTTATATGTGTAGCGTGCATGCTTTCCCGATCGAGCAAGTTGTACCAGAGAGAGGAAAATTTTGGTGCGGAAATCAGGTTCAAGGCCAGGTGTCAGTCCGTACCGTTTTTTGGCCAATCGTTTCGGTCCGTACCTAATGACCACGCAAGCACGTGTAAGTCCACGCACCATGCGTTTCAGCCGTGCAGATGTCTACTGGCACATGGGCACATGGCCGCCGTGCACGGAACCTCCGCCAAAGGCAACGGAAGGGAAAACATTCTGGACGGTGATCCCGTGGATGTTCGGCACGCAAGCTAGCGGACTGGGGAATTCGTGGACGGCCTAATTCTGGACTGTTGTGCGGGCTGGTCTGTGACGAGCGTTCGGTTCAACCCTTCAATTTGACAATCTACGCGGAGTTGATTGATTTTGGTTGATGTATGCGTACACTCAACAGCTAGCGCTAGCAGTAGCGGACAGGTGTTTGATGTCTGTACGTAATCGAAGGTGTTCTTCTCGTATTATAGCTTAAGTAGATGCATGCACTTGCACGCAAGCAGTAGTGTACGAGAAACAAGAGTAGGAGTATCACAAATAATACAGGGCATTAGAAAGGGAGCAGAAGAATTTAAGTACATACGAGCATGATGAATGTTGATCAAAATTTGATGCCAAGAAATCTTGACACCCGATTTTATAAGAGCATTTATAGGCGGACTTGATAAATATGATCCCCTATACGTCCGGACACGTCTGGAAATGCCCGTGGACACATTCGATTTTTTTCAAAACTGGCACGTTTTTTATAGCAATTTCGAAAACTAGCAGTGTCAACATGTTTTTTGCAAAAATAGCACCCCGTCGGTCGTTCGTTGGCCGAAGAGGGCCTTTTCGGCCAGCCGAATACCGAAGAGGCTCCTTCGGTTACGCGTAGGCCGAAGAGTGCGTGAGCTGGGCCGAAGACGGGCCTCTTCGGCCAACAAGCGGCCGAAAACTTTTTCGGCTAACCAGCGGCCGAAGACGGGCCTTTTCGGCCAACCAGCGACCGAAGAACTCGTGGATAACGCCCGAGCCAGTTTCTTCTTCCTCTGGCTGTTCTTACGAGCTCTCTCTCTCGTTCCTCTCTGTAACGTCGCCCCCCCTCGTTGATATCTCCGTTTCTCCACCCATTTTCGAATCCAAACCACAGAAACGGTAGATCGTAGCCATCTC
>CBMN010213497.1:0-12436 GCA_000582825.1 Hordeum pubiflorum | reverse complement strand
ACCTCTGTGAGGTGACGTGCATGGGAGCAGGGCCGCGAGACAGAGCTCGATCTCTTGGATTTATCAACGTTGCTGGGACAGACTCGAGCACAGATGCCGTGTCCAGCCCCCGTCATGGGATGCCCGAGAGAAGACTCGTGAGATCGCGGCAATTGTAGGAGGTGGCGAAGCACCAGGCGCACTGGGTCCTGACGCCTCGTGAGGCACCATCCCGAGCTGTGCCAACCTATGGAATGTAGCGCCAGCGTTCTCCAGGCCAAAGGGCAAGCGGACGTAGTTGGTCGTGATGCCCCTGCTCTGGCCAACACGCGATGGCCAGAAGAGGTCCTAGGAGCTGGCCTTGTTAAGGCCAGCGATATCAACGCACATGTGCACCTTTCTATCCTCCCCAGGAATACCAGCCGGGTTGGTAGGGCGCCTCGGGCGACTCTCGTCATGCATGGCCCGTGCCTCGCGCAACTTGCTAATCACTTGGGCGATGAATTCTTATGCTCCTGGCGCCTGACGATGTACTCCTCGCTCGCGGGGGTGTGCGTTGAGGCACGCCTCCAGGTGGTGCCCGAGCACCTCCCTCGTCATGTTGATCAGGTCAGACGCTTTCAAGGTGGAAGCCCCCCGAGTCTGGCCTGAGGGAGGCGCCGGGCACGCCTTCCTATGACGGAGGGAGGTGGGCACCGGCGGCGTGCATGGGGCTCGTGGCGCTGGTGCCGGGCGCGACATCCTTTGTGTAGGCGGTACCCTGGGCAGACAACGACTCCTTATTTCTTGGGGGCACGGCCTCGCGAGGCCCAACACCTCCTTTGCTCAACAGCGGTAGCTTTGTAGGCGCTCTCGAGAGAACAAACCACATCCTTCTCGTCGTAGGTGATGGTGATGACGCCGCTGTAGCAGGGCATCTTGAGGACGTTGTAGCCGTGGTGAGTAGCCACCATGAATTTGGCCAACGCCAGGTACCCCAGGACTACATTGTACAAGAGGCCAATGTGCGCCACGTCAAAGTCAATGAGCTCCGTGTGGTAGTTGTCTTGCGTGCCGAAGGTGAAGGGGAGGCGGACTTGCCCCAGGGGAATGGTGGAACCATTGGTCACCCCGGAGAATGGCCTTGTGGGCATCAGTTGGTCGTAAGGCACCTGGAGTGTCTCGAAGGCGCCTCCGTTAATGAGGGTCTTGGTGACTGAGATGTTGCTGATTGTGGGGGTGCACAACATGGGAAGCGCGCCCGCAGGAGCCGTAGACTTGAAGCTATCCCTGGCATCGAAGGAGATGGCGTACTGCGACCATTTGAGAGACCACGAGGCCACCGGCTTAGGGAGAGCGGCGTTCACCTCACGAGAGAACTGCTTGAATAAGCGGTTCAACGTGGGGGCATGGGCTCCGCCGAGGATACACGCCACCGCTCGAGGCTCCTGATAGCCCCTATCGCCCTCGTCGTGCTGGTTGTTGTCATTCCTCCTGGGCGGCGGCAACGGCGGGAAAGTAGCATTGTCCTGAGGGCGTTCCCCGTGAGACTTTTCAAGCCAGGCTCCCTCACGAGGTTGATAGCGCCAGCCATCTTCGCGAGGCTGCTCGCGCCAGCCCTGGCGGGGTTTGCCGTTGCGGTCATTGCGGTCCGGGCGCCTACCGACGGGCTCATCGCGAAGGGCCTTGAGGTCCTGACAGTCTTCGATGTTGTGGGTGTGCACATTGTGGTTGATTCAGAGCGGACGGCGGTCCTTCTCGGGCGCATCATGGTCGCTACCGCGCTTTTGCTAAGGCTCCGCCGCTAGCAGAACAGGGCCCTTGCGCTTAACATCCTTGCCCTTTGCCTTACTGTCGTCGGGTGCGACGTCCGTGTCCTCATGGATGAAGAGGCGTCCCTCTTCGGCCTTGGCGCACATGTCAGCGATGTTGAACAGCTCCAGAGCCGAGCCGAGGCTGTCGTTGATGGCAAGCTTCTCGCACATCCAGACATCCTTGACACCGTTGGTGAACGCCATGATGATGGCTTCGTCCGAGGCCCGCGGGATCTTGTTGAGCACCTGGCTGAAGCGCTGAATGTACTTGCGGATGGTCTTTCCAGGGCGCTGTTTCACGCGCCGCAGGTCATTGACAGAGAGAGGGCTGTTGTGCGTGCCTCTAAAGTTGGCGACGAACTTCTCGCAGAGCTTGCTTCGCGAGGAGATCGACTCCTTGGGCAGGTTCATGAGCCAGGAGCGCACGCCATCCTTAAGGGCCATGGGGAACCAGTTCTCCATGACCTTGTCGTCGCCATTCGCCACCTCAATGCTCAGCACATAGAGTTGGATGAACTCCGTGGGGTCGAGGATGCCATCATAGCGCAGGGGCAGCTCAGGCTTGAACTTGACGGGCCAAACCACCCAGCGCAGCTCATGGGTGAAGGGTCGGCAGCCTATGCTGCTCGAGGGGACTCCATGTGTGAGGGTGGCATGGTTCTGGCGCCCGGCCGCCGCGACATCCTGGATGATCCGGTCCTAGCACTGGCGCTGCACCTCAAGGATCACGCACGCGTCGGGTGGCACACGATGGATGATTTGGAAGCTGGCCTCGTCCTGGGCTTGCGGAGGTGCTCCACGAGGCTGGTCACGCGTGCGCGCGTCGCGCTGAGGCTCGACCGGGTCGTTGTGCAGGGGAGGTGGCGGAGGCGCTCCAGGCGCTACGTCCCCAGGGCCAAACGGTGGAGGACGAAGCGAGCGAGAGGGTGCCGGGGCTTCTCTGGCGACGGTGACGAGCTCAGTGATGCGGCCCATCCAGGCGTCATAGCTGGCGTCTGCCGGGCGGTAGCGCAGTAGCTCCCGGGCCATGAGCAGTGCGGCCTACGCGTTCACCTGCCCAAGGCTGATGTGGAAAGAGGAAGCCGTCGCGGTGCGACCGTCCTGCTGCACGGAAGGGTGCATGGAGGAGTCCTGCAGCTCGCGAGCAGCGGGGTCAGTGGCGGCGGCCACCTCGGCGCCGGCGGAGTGGCGATGGCTGTCATGACATGCGGGTGCGGTCTGAATGACGCGGACCGCCCGACGCTCGGCACGCGCACGACGAGCGTCTCCCATAGGGTTGGCAAAGCTGAAGCAGGAACGGAGATAGAGAACAGCGGCGCACCCCTACCTGGTGAGCCAAATGTCGGAATCGGGGCTCCGGGGACCCAAGGAAGTTCGAACTCTAGGGTGCAGTAGACACATCAGTTTACACAAGTTCAAGCCACCTTGCGGTGTAAAACCCTACTCCTGCTTAGCTAGATTGCTTGAGGAGGAGAACAAGTACAAGGGTGAGTCCTACCTAACTGGGTTTTGGTCCCTCTCTACGGTTGCCGCCTGCCCTCTCTTATACTTGCCCGGTTCTCTTGCCCCGAAAATACCCGGCGGGAAGGGTCGCCATAATGGCCAGTTTGAAGGGGGGCAGGTTTGCAGCTTATCCTGACAAAAGCAGTCTTCGCCTGCAAAAGCCTCCTGCCATGATGCGCAGGTGGGCTCGGGGATGACCTCCATCTTGGCGAGCCCCCGTCCTTGTCTTCTTTCACAAAACAGGAAATCTTTAGGGATTTCTTTGGGAACCCGCGAGATGGCCATGCTCCCCTAACACAAAAGAGGAAAGCTTCCCTATCCTCGCCTGCTGGCGTGGACCCTGGCGCTACTTGGCATGGCGCACGTCGTCCATGCAAGGGCGGAGGACCAGGTGGCCTGCCGGGCTACCTTCAACCAGTCTGCCCCGCGGAAGCCTCGGGGCATCCGTAGGCGGCGGCTTCGCGGAGGGGGCTTCACAAGTCCCTTAACGGTGCTCGCTGACATGCGCCTTGCTAGGCGGGGTCCCTCACGAGCGTCTTGTTTGTGCAGCCTAGTGGTGGACCACGTGGGGCCCATGGCAGGCACGGAGCCTTGGGCTATAGGCAGACAGGCCTCGGTACCCCTAGTCCCACGGGCCCGACAAAGCTTGCCGTCAATCTTGCTTTGTTTGCCGTCCTGTTGCAAGTTGCACGCCATGCACCCTAGTGTTCAAACCTTGTTATTGGAGAAGTTCTTAGACGCAGATCCCAAACTCCGACATTTGGCACGCCAAGTAGGGAGACTTACCATCTTCACGCCTTTGACCTCGACGCCGCCTAAGGCATGGATGGTGCCATCACTCGCCAAGCACGCGCTGCGCACCGGGCCATCCTTGCCAGGGTCCATGCGGCTCTTGCTACCCGAGGCGCCCAGGAGCAACTTCGCGCTGCCGTTGAGCCAGCGGGGGAGCAGGCGGCCCTGTCCATCCCCCCGACAGTGCCCAGGCAGACATTTGGCCACTCCGTCGTCACTTCCTCTTCGGCAAGCGCAACCTCCAAGCTCTACGCGGCCTCCTCGCCATCAACAACCACGATGCGTGGTTCAGGCCAGCTGCCCGGTTCATCTCCACAACGTGCAGAAAAAGGGCGTTCCCTCCCTCACCGTCCGCTTCGCCGCCGCGTGCCAGGCGTCTCGGGTGCTCTGCCGTTCCGCGTGGCGTGGCCATGCTTGGGTGCGGTGGAATCGCGACTCCTGCCAGGAGCGTTGCCCACGGTAGGGGCTCCCGAGAGCCCCGTAAGGTGGCCTGCATCCTCGACGGGGCCCAGGCCCCTCCATCAAGCCGCCACCTCAAGTGTTCCTCGCGAGAGACCAATGTGGCCCTGCCGGCACAAGAGCCCGCTAGCCGCCCCCGGTGGTCCGATCCCCCGCTCACTTTCGATACCAGTGACCATCCCAAGTCTGCCAGGGCAGTAGGCGTTATCCCTCTACTATGCACTCCCGCCATCAGCGGTCTGGCCGTCACCAGGACGATCATCGACGGGGACGCAGGCCTCAACTTGCTCTCGGTGGAGACTTTCGATATGCTCCAGGTGCCCTATGAGCGCCTGGCTCCCACCAGGCCCTTCTTGGGCATCACCAGCGGCACCGCCCTAGCCGTGGGGCAGGTGTGCCTCCCCGTCACCTTCGGCACCCACGAGAATTACCGAGCGGAGTTCATTTTCTTCGATCTGACCCCCATCGGCTTACCCTACAGTGCCATCTTGGGCAACCCGGCGCTCTCCAAGTTCACGACTAGGGTTCATCACGCCTACGGCTTCGTCAAGATGCCTGGGTGCAGCGGCACTCTCATCGTCTGCTACAACGAGAATGACACGACACGCACCCTCGCGCGTGCCTACAAGGATGGAGCCACCATATCCCCGGACAGGGAGGACGCCCCCGAGCCTGGCAAGCCAGTGCTAGCAAGGAGGAAGCTTCTGTTCTCCTAGGAGCTGACCAAGACCAAGAAAGTATCGCTAGACGGAAATGATGCGGTCCCTTCCTCACCATCGGCAGCAGCTTCACTCCCGAGCAGGAGAGTGCGCTCATCACCTTCCTCCAGGCGAACACCGATATGTTCGGCTGCGGCCTCACTCCCGAGCAGGACGGCCATAGACATGCCCGGCGTGCCACGAGAAGTCATTGAGCATCACTTGGCGGTGTGTCCTAGCGCGCGCTCTGTCAAGCAGAAGGTGCGGTGCCAGGCAACCGAGAAACAGGACTTCGTCGTTTAGGAGGTCGAGAAGCTCCAAGACGCCGGCATCATGCACATGGTGATTCACCCAGAGTCGGTCGCCAACCCCGTGGTCGTCGCCAAACTGCACGGCGACAAGCGTATGTGCATCGACTTCACCAACCTCAAAAAGGACTGCCCCAAGGACCACTTCCCGCTGCCGCGGATCGAACAGATAGTGGACTCCACCACAGGATGCGGCCTTCTCTGTTTCCTGGACGCCTTTTCAGGCTAACATCAAATCAAGATGGCAAAGGATGGTGAGGAGATAGCCGCCTTCATCACCCCTTGTGGGGTGTTCTGCTACGTGTGCCTGCCTTTCGGCCTGAAGAGTGCGGGTGCCACCTTCCAGAGGCTGATGCACACCTGCCTGGGAAGCCAGATGGGGAGGAATGCAGAGGCGTACATCGACAACATCATCATCAAAACGAGCAAGGTGCGTACCCTCATCGAGGACCTGGAGGAAACATTTGCTAACCTCCGCAAGGTTAACCTGAAGCTCAACCCCGCCAAGTGCGTCTTCGGTGTTCCCTCCGGCAAGCTCCTGGGTTTCTTGGTCTCCCATCATGGCATCGAGGCCAACCCTGAGAATATCAAGGCCATCGAGCAGATGCGGCAGCCCCAAAATCTCAAGGAGATGTAGCGCATGGTGGAGTGCATGGCCTCACTCGGTCGCTTCATTTCCAAGTTCGGCGAGCAGGCTCTCCCCTTTTTCAAGATCATGAAGAGATCTGGCCCCTTCAAGTGGACCCCCGATTTCGACGCTGCCTTCAAGGACCACAAGAGGTACCTCACGAGCCCTCCTATCATGGTCGCCCTGCGCCCTCGCGAGCGCCTGCAAGATGGGCAGCATGACCCTTGTGTTGGAGCGGGAGCAGCAAACCTGCATCAAGAAGAAGCCTGCTGTGTCCACGTCTGCAGGCGCCACCCCTGCGGAGGCACCATGTGAGCCCCACAAGGCCCTGCTGGTGCCCGGCGAGGGCCCCCTCCGGAGGCCCCAGCTCACCCTCAGGAGGCTACAGGGTTCCCGCCCCCGGAGGCCCCCGTGGTGCCGCCGTTGGAACCCCTTGAAGAGCACGATTCGGACACCGTGGTCACATACCTCGTCGAACACCCCATCTACTTTGGTAGTACAGTGCTGTGAGCTGTGCGAGAGTGGTACCCCATGCAGCAGAAGCTCCTCCTGGCACTCCTCATGCCCTCCAGGAAACTGCACCACTACTTCCAGGGGCACCCAGTCAGAGTGATCTCTTCCTACCCGCCGGAGCAGGTCCTCTGGAGGCCGAACGCCACCGGCCGCCTGGCCGAGTGGAACATCAAGCTACAACCCTTCGAGCTGGAGTTCCTCACCACCAGGGCCATCAAGTGCGCGGCCTTGGAGGACTTCACAACAGAATGGACGGACCCACACCAGGACGAGCACCATGAGGAGTCACCTTCGCCTGAGGAGGCCATCGTCGGGGGCTGGACCATGCACTTTGACAGGGCCTTCGAGTACCAGGGCGAGGGACCTGGCGTGCTTCTCATTACGCCGACAGGGGATAAGCTTTACTACGTAGTACAATTCTATTTCAGGTGCACCGACATGGTCTCCAACAACATTGCCGAATATGAGGGACTCATCGCTGGGCTCAAGGCCACCATCGTGCTTGGGGTCAGGCTCATCGTCATCAAGGGGGACTCACAGCTCCTCGTCAACATCTCCAACAAGAAGTACAAGCCGAAGGATGAGCACATCGCGGCCTATTTGGAGGAGGTGCGCAAGCTCGAGAAGCGCTTCATGGGAATGGAGCTCCTACACATCCCTCGCAGCGATAACAGCGAGGCGGACGAGATCGCCAAGCACGCCTCTCGCTGCGAGCCCCAGAGCCCTGGCTTCTTCCAAGAGCAGATCTTGAAGCCCGCGGCAGCGCCTCCAGCTGACAGCCTTGCAGCGCCTCATGAGGAGCTCCATCTCGCACCACCCTGGGCGCACCAGACGACGGTCCACCCTCAGGCACCTGCCTACTGCTGGCACTCCAGCCGCAGCCTGAGAGATGAACTGAAGAAATAAAGGCCTACCTGGAAGGCGGCACCCTCCTGGAGACTGACGCAGAAGCAGAGCGGGTGGTTCGCTAGGCCGCCCTCTACCACCTAAAGGTGGGCGGCCTATACTGCCATTGCCCGAACGGGGGCGTGCTGCGGTGCATCTCCAAGGAGCAAGGGTGTGAGCTGCTCGCCGACATCCATGGAGGCAACTACGGCCACCACTCATCCTCTCGCACCCTCGCACGTAAAGCATTCCGCAACGACTTCTACTGGCCCACAACACTCGAGGATGCTACGGAGCTGCTAGAAGCATGTGAGGCTTGCCAGTTGCATGCCAAGCACATTCATCAGCTAGCACAATGGCTTTAGACCATTGCTCTCGCGTGGCCCTTTGCTATCTGGGTCCTGGACATCCTCTGACCCTTCCCTCGCGCGGTCGGTGGCTACCGCTTCCTCTATGTCGCCATCAACAAGTTCACCAAGTGGGCGGAGGTGCAGCCTGTCCGGACCATACCGGCACGCTCAGCGGTCAAGTTCATCAAGAGCTTGGTGTGCCACTTCGGCTTCCCCAACCACATCATCATAGACAATGGCTCGTAGTTCACCAATGGCCTCTTCAAGACGTACTGCACCTCCATCGGCACGAAGATCTTCTTTGCCTCCATGGCACACCCTCGAAGCAATGGCCAGGCTGAGAGGGCCAATGCAGAGGTCCTAAAGGGCCTCAAGACCAGGAGCTTCAAGAAGCAGCTCACGGCCTGCGGTAACGGCTGGCTGGACGAGCTCCCATCAGTGCTATGGTCCATCCGCACCACGGCAACCAAGCCTACCGGTGAGACACCCTTCTTCCTCGTCTATGGAGTGAAAGCGGTCCTCCTAGCCGAGGTCAAGCACCGATCCCCGTGGGTTTTGGCCTTCGACGAGTCTCGCCAGGACAGCCTGCGGGAGGATGACCTGCTCTTCCTCGAAGAAGCCCGCCGCCAGGCTGCTGTACGCGCGGCAAGGTACCAGCAGGCGTTGCCTCGCTATCACAACCGCAACATACTCCCCCGCACCCTAGAGTTGGGTGACCTGGTACTGCGTTGAATCCTCTCCAGAGAGGGACTCCACAAACTCCCACCCATGTGAGAGGGCCCCTTCAGGGTCACGCACATCTGAAGGCCTGGTACAAAACACATGGAACATCCAACATCTCCGCAAGTTCTATCCGTGACCCCACGGATACGAGCGAGATGGTGTTGTGCATGCTCCGGGGCTCTCTACCCATGCTGTTCTCGGCATGTGAGAGTCACTTCCCACTCTCTTGGAAGCCCCATGCTCAGCGTTGGCGGATGCTCCTACCCACTTTCGTGGAAGCCCCATGCTCAGCGCTGGTGGATACCCCATGCTTACACATGGCGGACTTTTTGACAATGAGGGCGCTTTTCAGTTGCATCAACCTTTGGCTGATCCGTCTCCGTCACGACAGCATTCCTGTCATCGTTTGAGGGTGCTTTTCATCTGCACCAACCTCAAGCCGACCCGTTTCAAACACGTCGGCATGAATCTTTCTGTTATGTAATGAACCTGGTTCATGCATCAGTAAAGCTCATTTCCTTCGGAATTTTGGTGTGCCTTGCAGCTGAGTATGCCTAAGGAGGGGCGCGCGCTCGTGATCTCCCCCGTGCCTATCACGCGAGCGGGGGTTGGGCATGGTGTCTGTGCTCAGGTCAGTCCCGGCAGCACTTCAAAACCCTAGTGATTGAGCTCTGGATTGAGGGCCTGCTCCCGTATAGGTCACCTCACGAGGTCCTTGGTGCTCTTGTCTCCTTGCATGATACCCATAGGCAACCTCGCAAGCGTGCTCCGCTGAGCCCCCTGCACAACTTGGCAGTTTCCCTGATGCAGGATATCAACGGCTTCGGAGGCCCATTTGGGAGGCCTTGCGAGCGGTGTCCCACGAACGGAAGGCTTCACGAGGGGCCGTGCTTCACGAGCCGCCGCTCGCTGAGGGCCCACTCAAAGCTAAACACCTCAAAGCTGCTAAGTCTAGAGCACCCCTCATGTTTTCCCTCTTGCATTTGTCTCTCAAAGCTTCCTGAGTTCCCTCGTGCGAGCTGCCTGTGCATCAAGGGGGGACCCTGAGCATCGCGCCTTGGTGGCTCCTACCGGCCCCAAGAGGCCTACACCCTCTGGCCATGTTGGGCATATGTTCCAGGTATGCCAGCGACGCTTGTAGCCCACCTCGGGGGCTGGGTCCTGGCAACGCATGCCACAAAGTCAATGCAAGGGAGAAAGAAGGGCCTCAGGAGATAAAAGGGAAGCGCTTGAAAGCACCGAATGTTTAAAACATGACGGTTCCATACAAAATGTTTTTACGCCCCATAGGGCTCCATCGCTTGCGTAGGGAAAAAAAGGAAAGAATCGTCATCTGCCAAGGGCCCGCCGCATGCACTGCCAGCGCCTAGTGGGACTCCTTGTCTTCGCTCTTGACGCTCCGGGGCTCTCATCGCTGTCGCTCCCATCGGACGAGTCGGAGTCACTTCCGCTTTCGCTCTCCGTGCAGCATTCAACGCAGCCGCAGGCAACCCCGAAGAACTTCACAAGAGGGTTGCATCTCCATCAAACCTGAAGTACATGACTTGCCCACGCTTCTGGTCGTGAGAACGGGCAAACGGTTTCCACCCCCGGTCCAGAAACATGAACCCCGAGGGAGAAAACTTCACCGCGACCCAGGATGGGCCGTTCCAGCAGCAGTCCGCCTGCAGCCACAGGCCCGAGGGCCCATGGTCCACCAGCACCCTCGCGAATGAGTCCGGAAGCAGGAGCCAGCTGCGGGGTCGGCGGTGCAGTCCCACGATGAACTCTTGTGCGACCTCCACCGCATGGGCGTATGCTGTGGGGGGCATCTCCCGGAGGAGATGGGGAGCGTGCTCCGCTGCGCCCCCCACGACCGCGAGCACCGCATCATTTGCGACCTCGGGCCGCGGGCGCCCTATGACTGCTGGGTCCGGCCTTCGTCGCGGCAGCCAAGGCCAGCGTCTGGCCCCCAGGAGGGGTCTCGCCGACACTGGCATAGGCGGCTCCGCTTTCTCCGCCGCACCCTCTTTCTTGGCGGCCGAGTACTCTCTTATGGGAGCCATGGCCGTGACGACTCACTCCAGAGATTGGGAGAGGCAGGGGGCGAGTCGAAGCGGTCGGTTGCAGGCAGGAAGGGCAATGGAGTCCCTACACCCCGTGTGGCCCGACTTTATGGCCGAGGCAACAGTTACCGAGGCGTCGCAAGGAGTGGAGGCACCGCACCCATAGCGGCCTCCACACGTCGCCCCTGGGCCTGTCAGCTCGATGGGCCTCATGTCAGTTCGTCCTGAACGGACGGATCATGCATGCCATGGGCCCGGGGGCTACTGTCGGCCTAGTGGGAACTAGGGTACGCACGACCCGTCAGCCTCCGGGCCAGAAAGTGACCGGTGGGCCGGCCCATAGAGGACGGCTCGGCGTCAGCCGCCTCGGGAAGATTGACCCACGAGGGGACTAGTCGTGCGAGGCCCCTCGCCACCAAGCTACGCCTACCCTAATCCCTCAAGTGCCGGATAGCCTCGCGAGGCCCTCCATTAAGGGTCGCGCCGCGAGGACTGGCACACGACGCGGGTCACAGGGCCCTGCCTCCGGCACATGGGTGGCATGCCCGTGTGGGGTAAGGTGAAAAATGTCGTGCCAGTGATCACGTCCGGGTACAGTTTCCTTTCTAGTGATTAGGGGGCAGCATCCATAGCCCCACAAAAATCATGTTCCCCCAAAGACTGCCACTTCGGTGAAAGCGGATCAAGACGGATCGTCGCGGCAGGATGGAGGTCATCGTCGAGCCCACGATCGCATCACGAAGACTGATTTATCAGGCGAAAACCACCTTTAGTCATGATAGGCCTGGCTCCTGTTCCCCTTCGAATTGCCGCCTTGTGGCCACCCTTTCGTGCCTATATTTTCGGGGAAGAAGACCAAAGAAATACAAAGGGGGAAGGGCCACGCTGATGTAAGGGGATCAAGCCATTCTCTCCCCCAACACCCCATGTACTGGAGCCTCATGCTCCTCCTTTTCCAAGGCAACCAAATCACCAGTAGAAGTACGGTTTTACACCGCACGGTGGCTTGAACCTGGGTAGCTCGCGTGTCCCCGTCGTGTTCGGTGAGGAGGCGTGAGCTCCCCGTCGATCTTGCTTTGTTTGTCATCATGATGCAGGTTGCAAGCCAAGCCCCCCAGTGTTCGAACCTTGTTCATGGATAAGTTCTTGGACGTAGATCACAAGAATCGGTTTTTACTTGTATTTTTGTTGAGAGACGACATTTGTGCCTCTCCGTGAGAGACGACATTCGTGCCTCACTGTGTTGCACGTGTTTCCTCGATCACTTTCTCAGGGGCACGCAGGGGCACGTCCCCCTATTGGGCAGGGTCACATTCATGCCTCTATGTGTTCGAGATTTTTCCGCTAACACCATTTTGGTCCGATGGATGTACATGCATGGTTCCATGTGAAGAAAAGGCATGTCCGTGTTCTAAAATTTTAAGAGTAACTCACTACTGGAATTCAGCAATTTGTCGTCTGCCAGCTCTTTGCCGTCTGCTGGCAGATGGCAAAGAGAGCCTTTGCCGTCAGCTGAGCAGGAACGGACGGCAAAGAACAAGCTGACGGCAAAGAAACCATTTGCCATCTACCAGGGATTTGCCGTCAGCCAGCTAACGGCAAAGAGCCTGAAGGCAGACGGCAAAGAACCCACCTGGGCCCCACTGGCCCCGTGGAGGTGGTGGGCCGTATGCTTGATCTTTGCCGTCTTCCTGGGGACTCTTTGCCATCCGCCAGCAGACGGCAAAGCTGACGGCTAGTAACGGCTATAGCCCGACCCC
>CBMN010213496.1:0-14731 GCA_000582825.1 Hordeum pubiflorum | reverse complement strand
ATGCCAACCATGGGGGAGGTTGACATCTGGGTAGGGCAGAGCTTGCCTGTACTGCCAGTGCCACCGAGCTTGGTGGACTGGGATGTACAGGCGCTCCCGCGGTAGCGCAACGCGGCGAGGTGGCACCGGCGTCCGGGACGAGCTTGCGCCGGGGGTGAGCTTGCCCTTGCCCTTGCTGAAGAAGCCCATGACGGACGGTTGCGCTGGCTGGCTAGGGTTTCGTGGTCGCCGACGGGGGAGCAAGAGTGGCTAGATATGGACGGGAAGGGGAAGTGGATGAGGCCGGTCCCGCCGCACGCTTCGGATTAAAAAGGACGACGACCGACAGCTTGCTGCCACTGCCAGGTGGGCCCGAGGTTGGTGGCCGCGTTTAATACGACCGCGGGTGGTAGTTGTCCGGCCGACATGTGGACCCGAGGGGGACGCGGAGAGGGCGCGTCCTGTTCGTGTCCGCGTGGACGCATTTTAGGCGTATTTTTTGGGCCGAAAATAGGTCCGCGCGGACAGGAAGCGGACGCAAAATGGAAATGGGTCTCCGTGTTGGGCCATTGTTTTTGTCCGCGCGAATTCAAATGGACATGGGC
Organism: Hordeum pubiflorum; assembly: GCA_000582825.1. NCBI lineage: Eukaryota > Viridiplantae > Streptophyta > Magnoliopsida > Poales > Poaceae > Hordeum > Hordeum pubiflorum. The sequence goes on along the minus strand of CBMN010213496.1, from coordinate 14,147 downwards.
AGACAAAATGGGTCCTCCCATTGGAGTTGCTCTTACTACAGGTGGTACTACTACAAATTAGCAGGGACTGGATGCTAGTATCTTGGCACCCGGCTGCTACAGGCATAGTGATGCAGACACTACGTAGGGCTGGGCGTGGCCGCCGGCGCTGGTCCACGGGTGGTGTGCATAAACCTATGCTGAAAAGCTCTTCCACTATAACCGCGTGCGCTACACACGGCAGCAGGCGGCTAAACGCCGACGTGGCGGGGGAGGTGGCGCGCGCCTCGCGACTGCCACACGCCGCCGCGTGCGTCGCGGCCTCGCGGGAGGGTTGTATATGCACGGGTGCACCGTGCACGCCCACCACCATTGTCCACTGCTGTGCCGTATCGACCTGCCGATCCTAGGGCGAGTAGCGGCAGCGATCCGTCGCTACGCTACATACGGTCCACTCCCACTCGGCCAGCGGACGCGCACGGCGAGTGGCACGCGTGCGAGCGGAGACCCGTCGATCGGTGGACGTCCACACCAGTATGCAGCGCGGTATCGTTGGACCGATCGATCACCCATAGTGCAGCAGGGTCACTGTTGCAGAAATGCTCTACTACGTACGTACGTACGTGGACGGCTGGCGTAAGGCTCGGCCATTCTACGCACCCAGCGCGCGACGACGCGCATTACCAACGGCATCGTGGCGTCAACGACTGGTTAAAACAAATGAAAACCACTTGCCCAGGGTCTTCATCATCCTGGTGATCGAGCTCATGGCATCTATCCAGTTTACTTTCCCAACGCATGCATGCACGGATGGGCTCATCACTTTTCACATGATGAGAGAGGACAAGAGCACCGGAAAACCACCTTTAATCGCCGATCCCCATGTCAAAAGCGATCGGTACTACCTGCCGGCGACGGCACAGTAGCCAGCGATCGATCCTGTGCATGCCGTCCTCTTGTTGCAGGCGGGAGAAACCAGCAACGCCATGCATGCATGTGCATGCACCGCGCGTGGCCGCCACCCATGTGCGCGCGCTCGCTCGAACCAGATGCCTTCTTCCTCCACCCTCCGCTTGTGCCCGGCTCGATGCCTCGGCGATATCGAGTACAAAATCCTCTTGAACAGTCCCGTGGATGACACGAATATATCAATATTTAGATATTTGGTCTTGAGGCGTGAGGCAATTGGGGCATGCAACCTTGCTTTTTTAGGCTATAGAGCATCGGCATCCAAATGATCCGGATGAGGCAGAGAAGTGAGAACAAAGGTCGCTCGGGGCATGTGAGACTGTAATCGGACACGTCAAGCAGGCAGGACAAAACTTTAGCCGGGACGCTTTTGACGGCACCTGATTCCTTCCCGCCCAAGGTTTCGTCCCGGTCTCGACTTGTTTACTGAGGGAACTGATGTTCCCTGTTTCTGCACAATGCTAATTATTTACCGCACAAAATTTTGTTCTTATTACGTACAATGGTCGACGCTATGACACGGTACTCTCATGAGGGTCCCCATTTCGGACACAATTCTGTTAGCATATGTGTATGTAGACGAGAGGGCCAGGGCTAAAAAGCCACTTTGCTAAAGCGCAAGAGCAACCCCAATCGGCCGAGCGCGATCACACGAAGTGGCAACGCACGATGAGTCGCGTGCCACGACGCGGCGCGCGCGTGCCGGCGCGTGCCCGTCGGGGTGCCCTGCTGGCCAATCGTCCGCCGTCCGATCAGAGCCACGGGCGGCCTCGATGGGTTTCCCATGGCCCAGAGCCCCGAGGGAAATGAACCCAAGGCGGCGCGCGGCAGGCGTACGAGGAGTGGAGTAGTGGAGGGAACGGAGACGCGAAGTGGAATATAAATTGGGACGACCAGCGGTCAGGCGCTACCATCCAAGAATCTCCGCAAGTGTACTGCCGTCTCCACTCCACCGGAGATATATACGAGCGAATCATTGTAGCTTCGTAGCTCGGGGGCAGCTAGCCACAGCCAGCGAAGCAGAGTGTGTGTGAGAGAGATGTCGTCGACGAAGCCGGCGGCGGCGGCGGCCGACGCGACGGGAGGGAAGGCGGCGCAGGGGGAGGGGGAGAGGTACCCGGTGGAGGAGGTGGCGCTGGTGGTGCCGGAGACGGACGACCCGGCGACGCCGGTGATGACATTCCGGGCGTGGACGCTGGGGCTCACCTCCTGCGTGGTGCTCATCTTCCTCAACACCTTCTTCACGTACCGCACGCAGCCGCTCACCATCTCGGGCATCCTGGCCCAGATCCTCGTGCTCCCCGTCGGCCGCTTCATGGCGTCCGTGCTGCCCGACCGCGAGGTCCGGCTGCTGGGCGGCCGGCTCGGGAGCTTCAACCTCAACCCGGGGCCCTTCAACATCAAGGAGCACGTCATCATCACCATCTTCGCCAACTGCGGCGTCTCCTACGGCGGCGGCGACGCCTACTCCATCGGCGCCATCACCGTCATGAAGGCCTACTACAAGCAGTCGCTCAGCTTCCTCTGCGCCCTCCTCATCGTCCTCTCCACGCAGGTCCGTCCGATCCCTTCATCATCAATCTCGTCTGTTTAATTTCCTGGACCATGGTTAGGGCTGCCAATTTTTTAGAATCCAAAATTCAAAAATACTACTCATTTTTTAAGCTCAGTTGATCATTTGTCAACAAGTTGCTAGCATACGCATCAAAGAATTGACAGTGCTCTCTGTTCCGTTTGGCGTTGAATTCCACACGCGAATGCGACGGGCACGAGGCATCTAGCTAAGGACTAGGAGATGTGACCAACACTAGATGTCTGGCTGCCAATCGATGGTGTGATTTATTTATTTATTGAGAAATGTATTATGTTTTGGTCCGCGTAGAGAGTTTTACCGCCAATGATTCTTGGGAGAAAAGGATCGACAAAAATCTTAGCGCCACTGAGAATCCATGGACCTACGAATAATTGGCAGTGCTATGTTCTTCTTGCGTATGCATGCACCTCTTGTGGAATTTCGTCGTGGTCAACTTTGAAATTCTGTCAGGTTGCGGTCATCAGTGCAATATTGCATCGTGGATGTATTCTCCAAAAAAATATTACTAGATCATGGATGCACTGTCATGTCATGGAGCGATTAGTTAAATATAATCCACCAGAAGAAAAGTGTCCGTCTTTCTTTTTCCGTTGTTATGCATGTGATGTTTTTTAAGAGTAAAAAAGCAAGCACCGGGAGAAAATGTGCTGACTTGTCCAAAACTGCATGCAGATTCTGGGCTATGGCTGGGCTGGCATGCTCAGGAGGTTCCTGGTTGACCCTGCCGAGATGTGGTGGCCTTCTAATCTCGCCCAGGTCTCCCTCTTCAGGTAGATTCTAACCATGAGCTGCTAAAAGGTAATATTAATTTGGGTTACTTACAACTTTGGATCGAATGCAGGGCGCTGCACGAGACGAAGGAGGGCGGGAAGCCGTCGACCGGCCCGTCGCGGATGCGCTTCTTCCTCATCTTCTTCTTCGCGAGCTTCGCCTACTACGCGCTCCCCGGCTACCTGCTGCCCATCCTGACCTTCTTCTCGTGGGCGTGCTGGGTGTGGCCGCGCAGCATCACGGCGCAGCAGGTCGGGTCCGGCTACCACGGGCTGGGCGTCGGCGCCTTCACGCTGGACTGGGCGGGCATCTCGGCGTACCACGGCAGCCCGCTGGTGGCGCCGTGGGCGTCCATCGCCAACACGGCCGTCGGCTTCGTCATGTTCATCTACGTCATCGTGCCGCTCTGCTACTGGCAGTTCAACACCTTCGACGCCCGCCGGTTCCCCATCTTCTCCAACCAGCTCTTCACGGCGGCGGGCCAGAAGTACGACACCACCAAGGTGCTCACCAGCGACTTCGACCTCAACGTGGCCGCCTACGAGGGCTACGGCAAGCTCTACCTCAGCCCGCTCTTCGCCATCTCCATCGGCTCCGGGTTCCTCCGCTTCTCCGCCACCATCGTGCACGTGCTGCTCTTCCACGGCGCCGACATGTGGCGGCAGAGCCGGAGGGCCATCGGCGCGGCGGCCAAGCTCGACGTGCACGCCAGGCTCATGCAGAGGTACAAGCAGGTGCCGCAGTGGTGGTTCCTGGTGCTGCTGGCCGGGAGCATCGCCGTGTCGCTGCTCATGTGCTTCGTGTGGAAGGAGGAGGTGCAGCTGCCATGGTGGGGCATGCTCTTCGCCTTCGCGCTCGCGTTCGTGGTCACCCTCCCCATCGGCGTCATCCAGGCCACCACCAACCAGGTATGCACTCAAATGTGGTTCTTCTTGTTCTTCAATGTCTGCGCTGCACTAACCATCAACGGATTCATCGTCTGATCTGCTTGCAGCAACCCGGGTATGACATCATCGCGCAGTTCATGATCGGCTACGCGCTGCCCGGCAAGCCCATCGCCAACCTGCTCTTCAAGATCTACGGCCGGATCAGCACCGTGCACGCGCTGTCCTTCCTCGCCGACCTCAAGCTCGGCCACTACATGAAGATCCCTCCACGCTGCATGTACACCGCCCAGGTGCAGGTCCCGCCTTGAAGCTTTGAACAATGAAAAATGTCTCGTCTTAACCTCAATGAATGAATGAATGTGCAGCTGGTGGGGACGGTGGTCGCCGGCGTGGTGAACCTGGCGGTGGCGTGGTGGATGCTGGACAGCATCGACAACATCTGCGACGTGGAGGCGCTGCACCCGGACAGCCCCTGGACGTGCCCCAAGTACCGGGTCACCTTCGACGCGTCGGTGATCTGGGGCCTCATCGGGCCGGGGCGCCTCTTCGGCCAGCACGGGCTGTACCGGAACCTGGTGTGGCTGTTCGTCGTCGGCGCCGTGCTGCCGGTGCCGGTGTGGCTGCTGAGCCGGGCCTTCCCGGACAAGAAGTGGATCGCGCTCGTCAACGTGCCCGTCATCTCCTACGGCTTCGCCGGGATGCCGCCGGCCACGCCCACCAACATCGCCAGCTGGCTCGTCACCGGCACCGTCTTCAACTTCTTCGTCTTCAGGTACCGCAAGGGGTGGTGGCAGAAGTACAACTACGTGCTGTCGGCGGCGCTTGACGCCGGCACCGCCTTCATGGGGGTGCTCATCTTCTTCGCGCTCCAGAACGCGCACCACGACCTCAAGTGGTGGGGCACCGAGGTCGACCACTGCCCGCTCGCCACCTGCCCCACCGCGCCCGGCATCGTCGTCAAGGGCTGCCCGGTCTTCTGAGCACCAACTAAGCTCCCCGGAGCATCGGACAGTGCCCGCCATGTATGTAGCTAGCAGCGACCATCGTCTGGATCGGCAGAGGAAGCCATGAATTCAACCTCTCTGCATCGATTAAGCGATGCAGCCGACCGTCCTGAGTCACATTTTAAACATTTGTGTGTTTTGTTTTTCTCCAAGGGAATGAAATACCTAGTTTATATATAATCATGTCAATCTGAATCTGAATCCACAAAGAAATGGTCAATGCAAAGCAGCAAACAAATCAATCCGCAAGGATACAGGATTACACACATTTTGACAGAACAGAGCATATTTATGCATCACACAACTGCACTATTGTCAACTGTCACCTATCAGGCTAGCAGCAGAGTGACATGAGAGGGAGGTACCTGTGGTCGTGGGCCATCGGGCACGCCGGAGTGGATGCTTCAAAGCGGCAGCTCGAAGACCTCGTCTCCTCTCGCGGCGATGTGCTTCCTACAGACCCACCCAATGTGGCCGTCGTCTCTGTACCGAACGCGCCACAGGCCAAACCTCTGCGCAATGTCCATCCCTGTCAGGACCCCTTGCCCTCTCAAGAAATCCACGAGCCACTGCCTGGCCGCTTTCATGTCCTCCCCCATGTCGTTGGTGCCGCTGTTCCTCGCCCTTCCGTACATCGCTGCCGCACCTAAAACCCCCACCGACGCAGCACCGTACATGGCCGAGGAGTCAAGCAGGTGCACCACCTCCCTGCTCAGGTCAGGGATCATCTCCCCCATCCCGACGATGAAATGTGCTCCGATCTTCAGGGCGAACGTCAAGAGCTTCATGAACTTGCTCATGTAGGGCAGCAGGGACTGCACCGCTTGGTTGTCCACCTGGATCAGATCGCACCCGATCTGATCCTCCACCACATGCATCTCTCTTCGGAACTCGCACAGCATGTGCACCCGTAGGGATCGCATGCCAGGCAGGATTCTCGTGACCAGCTTCCTGGAGCGGTTGTCTAGGCTGACAAGGTAGAACATCTGAGGAACTTTTCGGTCTTCCAGTTGAATGCTGTAGTTCATCACGTAGTCCATTTTCCTGTGGAGCTCGGTCACAAGGTGATACTCGTAGTACCTCAAGCTTGCAATCTCTTCCTTCAGGTCCCTTATTCCTTGCTCTATTATCTTCAGTCTTTGGAGAACCATCTCGACACCTCTCGCGATGCCCAGGATGGAGGGATCGACCACGTCTGCTTCAGGGATGGTTTCAGGCTGCTGCAGATTGTCCGGGGTGACGGCGAGTTCAGTCGCGAGAAACTGTAAATCATAGTACCTACGGTGCAGAACTTCATGGAAGTCATCATCTGATAGCAGATCTCTGGCATGGTCAGATCCAGATCTTAAGACGAGCCTTTTATTGCTTTCAACCGCACTCCAGGTATGCTGATAATCATATATGCTTTCTGCCGGCAGTGACAGTAGAGTTTGCTTTATTTTTTTCAGAGGGAGCTGCTGAGTTGCACGGAACCTTCGTGGTATGAGATATTTCACACAGTCAGGCCTGAGAATGCTTTCCTTGAACGTCATATTGGGAGACAAATTCAGTATCACTGGGATTACAAACTTGTGGAGTAGCCTCACCATGTCCGTAATGTTTCTACTGGAGCATGCAAGCACATCTATGGATGAGCCAAACTTCATTCCCAGCTCCACCTTTACATGGACACCGTTGATCACTGTATAAATAAGGTTTTTCTCCAGGTTATAAACTGCTTCCTGCTGTCCAAGACACATGATTTTGTTATGCAGACGAACCTGCAAAGCAAAATTTCCTTTAGAAAATCGAAACTATATTGAAGTAATATCCAGGTGTAACCACCGGTCAATTTATATTTAAGAGTAAATACCAGAAAACCAAAACAATTGCAGCACTGGTATGCAAAGCCACAGGCTTTGAAAGAAAAGAAAAGGATCACTTGTCAGATATGAACTACAGTAGTAATTATCTGTCGGTGTATGTTTCTACCTGCAGTCTTGGAAAGAAGTCACTTGTCAGGAGCATGTGCATATCTTCACATTCGAGACGCCTTCCAACAAATCTGCACTCCGGCATCGTTAACTGCCATTTTTCGGTCCCTGCTTTGTTTTCCTCAAGAATGGCTGGTAGTAGAAGTAATGTATGTGGGTTCCCTGGGTCCTGTTCATAGCATAATTCGAGTTCCAGCAATATATTTATGATATCACTGGCCTGCAAGGATGCCCCAGTTCTCCAGTTTGTTCTTGAAATTTGGTTGCGCAACTTCTCTTGCAGAACCTTCTCCAGCTCCTCTTTATGGACAAAACCACCACTACTCTCTATCTTGATTGACTTCAATGTAGCTAGTTGGCTGAGAACATCTCGGCAGAACCATTCACAATTCATCACCAGAAGTCCAAGTTCCTCAAAAAATACAATTTCACCCAAGGTATGCAGTGATTTGGCAACAGCACGTCTCCGTGTGTCCACTTTCTCCACATTATCACGCCTTGATCTCAATCTTAGCGCCGGAATGTTGAGCTGGCATATCTCGCAGAACTCGGCCCACTTGATCACTGCTCTGTTATTCTTCAACCTCCAGTCATGCAAAATCTTGATCAAATCATTACATGCTTCATAAACTGGAGGAACTTGTTGGATTATTGTCTTTGTTGTCTTTCGCAAGTGATGAGTGAGTTTACTTACTGATACTAACGATCTTGAGTCCACAGCAAAAACAGTGGGGTAAATTTCTGCATGTGAATGGAAGTCTTCTCTGAGCCTTTGTACAACGGTAGCAATTGGCTGTAGCCCTTCTGGTAGATGAGATACCTTGTCATAATGGGTGAGAACTATAGTTACACAGGGTCGAAACAAGTGTGACTGTGATACTCTCCGCCTATAATTTGAAATCAAGAACCTCAGCCAATATATGAGTTCCCATTCAATCTCATCTATGCTTTTTGGATATTTAGTAGCAGGTTTTCCAACCAAACTAGACACAATCATGAAAAAGCTAGGACCGCCAAGCACCACGAACATGAAATCATGCAACGCAAAACTTCCTTCATTTCCGCCAAGATTACACATTGTCAATTTTGTGTTGCCATCAAAGATTGAATTCATCTTATTCTCATCGGTGAATGGCATTTGCTCAACTGGCTTCGGAGTTTTTCTTAAATCCATGCGAGGTAGATTCATTGAATTCATGCACTGATTCATGGAGCTACATAGCGTGCTTTTACCTGAGAGAACATGCAAATTGAAGCATCACATATTATAACAAATTCTCACAAAACATAATGGGATATTTTTTTGTAAAGCTGTCATGTAAGGTACAGATATTTTATAATGAAGTCAACAAAATGTAGGTACCAATTTAGCAGGCCCACATATCATCTGAATGTGAAGCAGATTGCATCAAAATGATATTTGACATGATCTATTTTGAAAATTCACGGGTTATTAAAATTGTATGCTGGCCAAAATAAAACTAATATTGCCTTATTTCTGCCTATAGATTAGTAAAAGGAGGGTACTGATGGGTGAAACTGCACCTGCTAATTCTTGGCCACACAGAACAACTCGGCAGCATGTAGGAGCACTTAGTGGCAAATCAAGCAAATCATTCGGCAGAACCAAACTCCCGTTCTGGCCAAGTTTCTCATAAATTTGGCCTGTCTTTCCTGCAACATGCAAAGGTGTTCCATGAAGATCAATTTCCTCAATCCATGGATTGACCTGCAAAGTATTCATAATGGTCTGCAAGACAGCTTCCCCCTCAACTCCCTTGCACCCTCTGAACGACAAAATTCGAAGAGTGGCATTCCTTTGCAAGGTTGTAAAGATATTGACAACATCACTTGATCTCAGGCTTGCATCATCACATATTGCCAGCTGAATAAGGCTCTGGTTTGTCTCCAACATCTGCAAGATTGCAGCTACACCATACCGACCTATATTTGTTCTCTCTCCCCCGAAACTCAAAACCTTCAAAGTGGAATTGGCTTGTGTCTGAAGTGGTGAAAATGTGCTAAGAGGGCACAACAAATGCTCCAACCCAACTCCACCAAAGCGATTCCCATCCAAAGTCAAGCTCTCTAAATACTTGTTCTTGAATAGTCCTGCAGCTATATACACCACTGCTTTGTCCCTGAGGCAACACTTGGCAAGTTTGACAACTTTTAGGCTCCTATTCCGGTCGAGAACCTCTCTAAGTTCTTTGGTCCATCTGGACTTCAGAGGGACACCTGCCATGTCCAATGTTGTCACCGTGGTGTTCCATGCCAAAGCACAAGCAACCCGTTGTAGGCCTGTAGAATTGATATTGTTGTAAATCTTCATGTTTCCAGTTTCTGGCAGGAACTCAACAATTTTACAGTTGTTCATGCCACCTCTTGTATCACGACTGCGTCCCCATATATGCACCTCCACTCTGCGATTGCGTGCCAGTACAGCAGAGATAAGCGGAGCCGCTGGAATGGAGCTGTTGTCAAGTATAATCAACAGCTTCAACATATAGTTCACCTCAATCATCTTGGAGAGTTCTTCTGCTCCCTTGGAGCCCATGGAGTCTTCCCATACTTGAAACTCTTCAACGCTTCTGTTGTTTGCCAAAGCTGATGCAAGCAGTGTGGCTCCAGTGGCTCCAATTCTACAATCATTGAAAACAACTGCTTTCAAGGTGTTGTTCCTTTGGAGCATTTCTGAGAGTGGAACTAAAGCAACAGCTGATTTTGTGCTAAACACATTTTTTTGAAACTCCACCTGCTTCACATTCGAGCCAGGGCCTAAGTATGAACAGAGAAGTTGGATTGCTTCAGGCTGCCATTCAATACCATGAAAAAGGAGGTTAGTCACATCTCTGTAGCTCTCTTTCGACTCCACAAGATGATGCAGAAATTCAAACAGAAAGTTGACACCATTGTGGTCTGTACAAATATGGATCCTTAGTGATCTCTCACTTTCCATAAACAAGCCCGACCCTGAGTTTGTTGCAACCTGGTAGAACGCGATGTTCTCAATGTCCTTGTACTCCTGTAAATCAATTGCTGCAACGTCTCTGATATACTCCTCGTTAGATGGTGATGGTACCGTCATGATCCCATCACCCATGCCTGGAGGTGTTGATGAAGAGTAGTTGAATCAAGGACGGGAAGCAAAGGTGAAGGTTTACCTTTACCATGCAAGTAGAATTCAGATGCATATAGGTGTCTGAACAAAAAAGATTTCACAGGCAGATGTCACATATGGCAACTGGAAAGAAAGTGTTCCAGATAAACGAGTGCAAGGCAAGGTCAGGCATCAGATTCCTGGCTTGTCTAGGGAGCATGATAAAGAAAGGAATATCTTTATTTTGCTTTGCTTGTCTGAAGGAAGATGATTGGCACAGCTAATAAGTTCCAAGTATACAAAGTCACTTGCGTAGGTCCACACACCAACATATCAAGTTGGTATGCTGAAAATATCAAAGTTTTGCTTCGATTTTCAACTTTTTAAAGCATCTATATGTATGATCCATCCTAACTACATGCACCCATCCAAAATATCACATATAACACATATAGATTGCAACATCAGCACAAATTTTGACAGGAAACATCTACATTGTCAAACAATAAACTTAAAATTGTGTTCACTTGTTTCATTGCAGAATTCAGGAAATAAAATAAGATTTACTTTCCATTGTCTTACATCACTGGTGATCAATTCAATTATTTCTTAATTTTAGCATTATATTGCATCGTGCGTTTTTCGGAAATAGATTCTCAGAAGTGTGCAGGAAGTAAGGAATAAGTGCAGGATGCCTTTAATATCCAGATAATAAAAGTTAGCCCATCCTTTTCCCCTCTTATTGTCTACAGAGACTGAGCCTTATATGAGCTTCACACAACTTGTTGAGCTACGTACTTGTAGATTTCCATGAAACCAAACACATTGTAGAGTTACTTGTTAAGGTGCTAGGAGTAGAAAGAAGCAAAATGCGTACATACTTACCAGCAAGTGCAGGCAGAGTGAAGAACTGTTATCTGAAGAAGAAAGCAGCAACAAGGCTGATACTGCTACTTTATTGTATCCTTCACTTGGCTGCAGTTTCGGCACAGCAAGGTATGACGGTAACTTCTAGCTCCTGTTTCCAAAATGCTCATGCGCTATTTATCCTTTATTTTCGATTTTTTTAATCTTATTCTCTCTAACCATCCCCGTGTTTCTTCTTTCAAAATTCTATTAACATAAAATCCAATCTCAGAGTAAGCAATATAGTAAAGACTAACAGTCTGAAACATGCTGTATGTTAGCTTGGAAGAGAGAGGATATGTGCATATCTGAAATAGCATATACCAAGTGACTCGACTCTGTTACTGAAAACATGCCAAGAAGATATGCAGACTTTAATTAAACCATGTAATATAAACAGTTTTCTATCACAGTCATCAGTAGGTATATTTAATGCTCTTGAATGAGATAGCAGAAACTTTTGAGCCTGAGAAATCATGGCCTCATTGCTGTTCATACTTAGATTCATGGGCTGCTATGCTAACAAGATACAGTCAACTGTAACCTTGATTCCATAGTCAATACAGAAACAATCACTGAACATTGAAAAGAACCATCCAGTAACTGAAATAGTGTGATCTGAATTCATATGTCTCCCGGATAAATAAATGGAACACCAAACCAATTAAGGAATTTGAAAAAGGTACTTACACATATAAATTCAAGCAGAGGATCACAACTGGGAGAAGCAATGGTGCATAGCGGATGAGCAAGCACCAGATGAAATCCTACATATTGCTCTTAGTTGGGCATGTGGTCCTGGAGGTGCAGATTGTACGATGATTGAGCCTAACAAATCATGTTACCTTCCCAATACAGTCAGGGACCATGCTTCTTATGCCTTCAACAGCTACTGGCAAAAATACAAGAAACATGGTGGTTCTTGCTACTTCAATGCAGCTGCAATGGTCACCGACCTAAATCCAAGTATGTCCGTAATCTGAACCATCATTAGGAGCATAAACTTTTGCGGGTTGAAATTCCACTAGCAAGATCAAACATGCAGAACACAAGCACGCACCGCACACACAAGATGCCCGCACGCCACAAGCACACACACACACACACGTAAGGAAGTTCTTTTCTTCAGAATCAGCATGTACTCTTAGAGAATTTAGGATAGCATCCAAACATAAATAACTTATCTTACTCCCTCTGATTCATAATATAAGCAGTTTTAGAATATATGAAACTGACATGAATATTGTCATAATTATATTTATAATTCGTTTGAAACAACATATTTTTTGATAAATTATGGTCAAAGTGTTACTTTCAAACCCGTGTAAATGTTCTAGGCCACTTATATTGTGAATCAAAGGGGCAATACAAAAACATGATCGTTGTCAGTCATGTCATTCACTTCGTGGCGTCCTACCAATGCAGGTCGTAACTCATGTAACTTTGAAGTAGTGCCCTGATATAATGGTTGGCGAAGCACTAGAAGACGCATGCATTGCTGGTTTTGTTCCACTGATCCTTCAGGAAAGAAAAGGGAAAAAATGTTCGACATATTTCTCGTCTTTGTGGAGGGGATGACATTACTCGAATAAGGACCCTACTTCCGAACGTTTCAACTCTGTGTCTCATCTGTAGTAAGACTCTTTTTATTTATAGTCATGTACACGGTTTTGTATCAATATAAACTGAGCAAGTTTTCTATGGTGTGTAAAGGGGTAGAGACCCAAACAGTTAGGATATAATCAAGTGCAAGAATCATTATGGTTATCTGACACTTCTAGCGCAATTAGATCAGATCATTGCTACACTAAGTAGTGCCTGTGTCCGGGCCCCTGCCCGATCTCTAAAATGTTAAATAAATTATAGTCATACAAGTTATGGAAGCACGGTGAACCAAACTATAACCTGAAAATGAGGATATTTTGTAGATGGATGGAAGCAGAGAGATTGACAGAAATCAAGCTGACCATGTTAGCAAGGCCAACCACGAGAGCCAAGATACCGTGATTGTCATGGAAAAAGTATTGGCATTAAATCTAAAGAAACATGAGACGCAGCTTCATTGGCATGAGCAATTGATCGGACTGTTAAGCAGGATGTACAAATGAGGAAGTGCGAAACATCAACGGAACTGATTTATTTTAATTATTCTCTAAAGGCATGAGAAAGATGTGTGCCACAGCAGTACAATCATGTCCTGATAGAGCGACAAATACAAAGGCTTGGGTAAAGTAGGCATGATGGATAAAACACAATACAATCAGAAGAGCAGGCTGGCCCAAGCAGCAATGAATGCAAAGCCACCAATCGGTGCTGGTGAAGAGAACTTCCTGTCTTCAAGGTAAGCCACAGTGTAGCACCTATAAATGAAATGAGTAACAATCATCGCGCAATCCCATCATTCGAAACAACGCAAACAAAATCCAAGACCAGCATCCCATGAAAATTCACGGTACAACTTAAAGACAAACACACACACTTACGTTCCAGAGAAGAGCACAATTCCAGTTGTGAGAAGCCCTCCGAACTGCATACACACCAGAGAACCGCATGAATTAGCGCGCGGCTAGATAAAAAAAACTAGCGAAAGCGCGATGCGGGTGCTAATACTGACGATGTTGGGGCGCTTCGTCATGGGAGCCCCGAGCAACGCCGCGGTGTGGACGAGATGGTACAGGGACGCGGTCTGCCAAATCTGTCAAAAATATAAAAAATCCCCCCAACTGTAAGACGCAGATTGATTCATGATTTGGAGGAACGGGTCGGAAGCGGAACGAGGGAACGGGCCGGGATCGATGAACGGAGAGTGGCGGAGCGTACCTCCTTGTATCTAGGGTTCTGGGGGCGGAACATGTGCGCTCCATAGGTGCCCAGTCCAAGAGCAGCGACCCCTGCTCGGCCAATTTCACCCAGCCGTCAGAGTGCGGAAGCGACCGGAGGCGGGGGAGGGGGAATGGGAGGGGG
>CBMN010213473.1:62-11653 GCA_000582825.1 Hordeum pubiflorum | reverse complement strand
TGCCGGATCGCCTCCTTGCCGGGCTATCTCCTTGCCGGATCGCCTCCTTGCCGGGCTATCTCCTTGCCGGATCGCCTCCTTGCCGGGCTGTCTCCTTGCCGGACTATCTCCTTGCCGGATTTCCTCCTGCCGGGCTGTCTCCCTACCGGGTCATCCCCTTGCCGGATCGTCTTCAACCTCTGTTTGGGTGTCCACTGAAATCGGCAAGCACTTTTTATGCCGGCAAGCTTTCTGCTCGAGCGGCAAAATTTCACCGGCAAACCTTTCATGTCGGCAATGTGAATTTTCTTGTATAGAAGACTTTCTTGCTTGAGTCCACCTTTACTGTATTTTGCACTGTGCCAAAATCGGGTGTCAACAGTCACATACTGGATCCATACGTGGTCCTTACTTCAGTGTTCGGAGGCTCGGGAGCGACTGGAGTCTGGGCGCAGCCTTTTGGAGATGGTTGTACGGGCTATATTCAGCCGATTCAGGTGACGGCTTAGCAATAGGATTAATAATACATAAGTGCCTTATGTAATCTCTATTGTCTCAGGCTGTGCCCGTCTTTTTCAGATCTTGTGCTAAACTCATTAACTATGGAATAAAATGGTTGTGTGCATCAATCGCGCCTGAGGCCAAGGGTAGAACCTACTTTTCAAAAAAAAAAAGTTAACCTAGTTGTAGTCCTACGTAAGATCATGTATACCGCAGAAAAAAATAAGGTAAGATCACATAGCGTGAACAAAGAGCCCTAGACATATGGTTCACGTAGTCCTAGACATATGCCGCACTTCAGCCGTAGGATCTGCAGTGGAGAGTAGGGCCATGCGATGCGGACTGGGGTCGGCAGAGAACACAGGACGCAGAAGAATCTCCTCGGCTCTCTCTCTAAAGTCATGGCGTAACTTTACCGTTGGATCGAAAATGGACAGCCCAGATCAGACTGTAGCATAGGGAACTGTAGCACAGGTGCTGTCCATATAGGTCGGCCCACTGATGCTCAATAGGACGGCCTGGAGAGGTGGAAAAGTCACCGGGAGTGTTCACCTGGGACTGGGGTGCAGAGGTGATCGCATCTTATCGGCATGTGACAAATTGTATGGATGGAGGTCGTCGGTTGGATGACCGGATGAAGGAAAACTCTTGACTTTGGTCCAGCGCGGCGGCCGTACCTGGACGGCATGCATGTACTGCCTTGGCTCTCACGTCCGCAGCTCAGGTATGATCGAGCTTCTTGGAAAACGGTTTCAACATTATAGTGCTGCTGTGCCTAGCGTGGCGGTGCACGTCTGTTGCGAAATCGGTCTATCATATACCCTACGTACGTCGATGATTATGTTGTACTATGTTGCAAAATTGGAGGAAACTGCATAGGTGGTTTCCTTCGGCAGCTAGTTCATTGATTATGTCCCAGAGGCGGCTAGCTAATGAGTACATATTACTCTAGTACTAAAATGTCTGGATGCTTTACATCCCGTCAATGATTGCAGTTAACATTCTTTGTTTGTTCCGTAGATCCTTTTTAACTAAGAACCATGCTACATGCTACCTATGCACTCCCCTTTGTTTGTTGGTAGCAACATGCGCAAAGTGGCAGATCATAAAGCTTGAAGCTCAAAAGGTAATGTTCCTGCCTGTACCCCTGAACCTGCAGATGGTCGTGGAAGAATTCAGACAGCACGTGAGTCCCTCTAGCTACCAACGGACATGTGGTTGCCGGCCGGCGTACCTGTGGAGTCCAAGGGCATCCTGCTGCGGTTGCATGTTTGCAGTTGCACTGGCCGGCTTGGACTGATCTATACGGACTGCGATATGGTGTGTGCTCGCTGAGTTAATTTGAATTGGATTCGACTGATCTATACCATTCAGCAAATCAAGACTCTTGGGGGAAATAGAAGCGGCGGAGAAAAAGGCTTTGACGTCATTGCTGATGATACTGCTCGGGCGGGCGTGCTAGAGCAATGGTGTCTACTCTTCTAGTATCATATATTGTCACTAATAGTACTTTATCCGATGGTTTTGGGAGTAAGGTACGAGACAAAAACGATTGATGGGCACATGCAAATATGTTGGCCATTGCTTCGTTTTCGGTCCTCCAAAGGTGGGTGACTTTGAGCGCACAGAGAGAGAGAGAGAGAGAGAGAGATGGGTGACACTTCATTTAACCATAATTGCACAACAATGAATGTGTATTTTCAGCGTTTCTACTTTTATTTGCGACAAAACCTGAAGTTTTCGATTCTTCTTTGTGACATATGTGTAGAACATAAAAAATTCACCATGTAAACCTTAATAAGAAGGAAAGTGTCCTATGAACGAATTATTTTAAAAAATACCTATTATATTGTAATATTCTAATATATTCATATGGGGTTATTCTCCTCTAATTATGGCTCACTTTTATGCTTCGTTGCCGATAGTTAGTTAGACATCAACGAAGGAAGACCTAATGGTATTTTTTTAGAATGATCAACCAAGATAAACTTTTAATATCGATGGCTCATTGGTTTATAAACCTTATATTCTCTTCCTCCACCCACGGACTCGCCTCATCATTGATGGTATTGTAGTTACTCATCATAAATTGCTAAAACGTTATGTCTCAATAATATCATCATCATTTTTCCTTAACGTATTGTCCATGTTGTTTGCATCAACTTTATATTTTTGTTGATTTTCTTCTGTTCGCTAAGTATTTTGTGTCATGGAATGGAATTGAAATATTAGGTCTCTAGTACCTATTCGAGCTCTGCGCTTGCTATGTTGATGCATGTGTATTTTTTCTAAGAAGTTGCTTGTGCAACTATGTTACTTATATGCCCATAAAGATGAAGTGGCATGCAGTCGACGTTCGCACGTCACTACTAGAGAGTTACAACACAACATATAATCAAACATCAATTCCTATTGCAAATTCATATGGAATATATCAACTTGGTTTCTCCCATGTCCACAGGAACGTAATGGAAATACTCACAAGTCGCTACTACAGAACACGTAATGGAAATACTCACAAGTCGCTACTACAGAACCGAATAGCACTGACGAGCCAAATCATATCATCACTGACGCGATTCAGGCCCATCTGTATCTCCTGGTCAGTAATGACTGTAGGGGAACGTGCTACGCAACAAAAATTTTATGCTACAGGATCACACCCAGGAACACTATGAAGGTGCAGGTAACGATCAAACTCACCAAAGAGCAGAGCAGCAGAAGCAATGAAGAAGTTGGTGAAGCACGACGATTCCCGCAGCTAGGTTATACCTCCCAGCCGCGAGAATTTCTTCAAAACGATTGACCGATCTAGAGTCGAAGTAGATGGCCCCTCCGAGGTATCCACGCACCTCTCCGCCGTCCTGGGAGAAGAGCTTCAAGAAAACTAGAGAGAGAGAGAGAGATTAGCCTAGCGGTGATCCCGTCTAATTAGGAGTCTAATTCTATTAGACGACTTAGACCGGGAGAGAGAGATTAGGGCGTAGCAATGTGGGAGGGCTCATCCAAAGGATTGATATGCTCTAGGGGGAGCCCTCCCACACATATATATAGGTGAAGGGGGCCAAGAGGCAGCCAACTTGGGGAGTAATCCGTAGTTCGACCGAACTATGGAGGGAAAGTCCCCCTCCCCTAGTCCAATTCGGCCCCCCTTATACAATCTGTAGGTGGCGCCCCTTTTGGGCCTCTAGTGGCCCATGTGGGGCAGCCCTCCAGGGGACGACCCTAGGGGGTTTTCACCCAAATATTATTACGTAAAATTTCCGGAAGTTTCTCAGAATTTTCCGGAACCTTTCGAACTTTCCATATATAAACCGATACTTTTCCGGCTCATTCTGTCATTCTCTTTGATCTCCTAGTTCTCATAAGTATTACTAGTCGTTAAGCGTGTGACCCTGCAGGTTCAGTAATGAGTGGACATGACCCGGAACACCTTCCGGTCAATAGTTAACTGCGGGATCTGGGCACCTTTGATAATGTTCACATATTTACAAAGATCTTTATCGAGCGAACCTTTTGTTGCCGAATACTATTCCCTTTGCTTCGTGATACGTTACAAAACCCTAGGCGAGACTTTTATCGGTATCCCTGTGATCAACACCTTGATCACTATACTAGTTATCCTCATTATCGGTTTTGCTCTCTTTACTCGTTTTCGCATTTCGGTATCCCTGTGATCTCAATCACATGCGTCTGGCCAGACGATGATGATACCGTAATACGGAGTGGGCCCGGAGAGTATCTCTCCATCATCGGAGGAGCAAATCCCAGTCTTGAACTATCGATAGTGAGACATACGTTTCCGGTATACCCGTAAGTTACTTGTATAGTCATCCAGTTACAGTTACGGTGTGACATTCGGTAACCCCAAAGTAACCATCTGGTATGTTGGTATACGATATTCTCATGGTTTAAGGAAGTAAGTAAATGTTAACATCTGAAAATACCGACAACATAATGACGAGGTGACCTCCAAGTAATTCACAAGTTGGGTCTATCCAACACCATTGTTCCGATAACAATGTGTTCTCATTATTGATGGCATCCTTGTTACTTTAATATTGCCCATGATCAGGAAAACAAGATCATCATCAATACATGAGCTAGTCCTGGAGGCTTGACAAGGGATCCATTTGGTGTTTATATTTCCACTCAAGCAATTGAGTTTTCCTCTTAATCTCATATTCAAGAATCATTGCAATTATGGCACAGAAAAATAAACTTAATTATGAACATGGAAATATAATAATACATTTATTTCCAACAGTGTCCCACTTGCACTAGACTCAATAATTTAGTTACATAAGTTCCCTAACACCAATGGCATTCTGGTGTTGCTCATGTTTTGCTCATGGTGTAGCAGATGCATATGTATCTTGCATATCTTTGTGTCTCCACTCTCCACAAAAATTCACAAATTATGTGGAATCAGCTTTGTATATGTTTGAACTCCTGGCAGGACCTTGGCTCCTTGGCCTGGGCTATGGCGTCACTATTCTCAATAGTGCTCCATTGGATCCTGCGCACATGAAACTATACCAAGCTCAGTGACAAACTTCTTGGTCCAAACACCCACCATTGCCGCTTCAAAAATGGTGATATACTTAGCCTCTATTGTAAAGTCCGCCACAATACCCTGCTTGAAACAATTCCAACTTACTGTGCCACCATTCTGTTTATTCACAAAACCCTTATTGAAATTGAAAATCGCCTAGATCAATGGTGAAGATTTGCATCGACGTAACTACTTACAACAAGCTTGCATCGTTGTAACCTTTTACAACTTAGTTCTTCATCATATCCATTTACGAGAAATATGTTCTTAGTACTTCTCAAGTGCATAAGGATATTTTCAGGTGCAGTCCACTGATAAACACGTTGATCATTTTGGTATCTTGCTCGTAACACTTAGAGCACAGGACATATCTGGTTGTGTACATACCATGGCTTACACGATACTCCCTCCATTCCAGAATATAAGGTGTATTGATTACCGTGCAAGTCAACCATTTGAATGTTTGACCAAGATTATAGAATAAAATAACAACATCTGCAATACCTAATAGATAAAATATGAAACTACATTTCATGATGGATCAAATGATATAAATTTCGTATTGTGGATATTGATATATTTNTCTAAAAACTCGGTCAAACATGCACTCGTTTGACTTTTGAAAAAACAAATACACATTATATAAAGGAACGGAGGGAGTAAATCCATACATAGATTTACATGGAATCTCACTCACGTGTTCTTGCTCATCATTCCTTCTTAGGATACTGAGTCTTGCTCAAACCTTTTCCATGTGACCTCGGCAAGAACACTTCTTGGCGTTTTCATACTAAACCTTTTTATATCTTGTCAATATGTATTTTGGCTCAACATTATTAGACGCCTCAATCTATCTTTATAGATCATTATACCCAATATGTATGCTCCTAGCCCAAGTCCTTCATCAAAAAACAATTTTCAATGAAGTCCTAATTCGTGTCAAGAAATTTACATAATTTCCAATCAACAATATGTCATCCACATAAAGTATTAGAAATGTTATTGAGCTCCCACTTAATTTCTTGTAAACACAAGCATCCTCGTCATTCTTGATGAAATCAAACTCTTTGTCCACTTCATCGAAACGAAGATTCCAACTCCTTGATGCATGCTTCAGTCCATAACTGGATTTCTGTAGTTTGCACTCCCATTTAGCATCCTTAGGATCGTCAAAACCCTCGGGCTGTATCATATACACGTCCTCAGTTATACTTCCGTTAAGGAAATCCGTTTTGACATCTATCTGCCACATCTTGTAATCGAAATGTGCAACAATTGCTAGAATAACTTGAACTGACTTAGGCATCGCTATGGTGAGACGATCTCGTCGTAGTCAAGTCCTTGAACCTATTAAAAACACTTTGTAACAAGTCGAGCTTTATGGATGTAAACAATTTCATCCATGCATGTTTATTGATCCATTTACATTTGTTAGATCTAACACCTTATGGAGGGTCTACCAAGTTTCAAACTTGATTTTTGTACATGGATACTATCTCAGACTACTTGGCATTCAGCCAATTTCCAGAGTTAGGGTCCATCTTTTGCCTCTTTGTATGTCGCAGGCTCATTGCTGTCTAATAACAATATCTCATTTGCATACCACAGTGTTTCGCATGAGTTTTGCCCATCCTGCGTGGTTCAGTTGCTAGTTTGACCGAAGTTTCTACATCACATGTAGGAGCTTTCATATCGGTCGTAGTGGGGAAACTTGGGAACTACTTTCGGTGTTCCATTACTTTCACCTGATGACGAAGATTCTCTAATCTCGTCGAGCTGCAATATCCTCCCACTCACTCTTTTGCAACAAACTTTTTCTCCAAATCACACCGTTCTTAGTGACAACCTTTTGCCTTTGGTGTAGTGATAGAAGAAATACCCGATATTTTGGGATAACCAACAAAGTAGAACTTATCTGATTTGGGATTTGTGCCTGGTTGTAAACACTTTACATATGCATCACATTCCCAAATTTTAAGAAAAGAAAATTTGGTTTGGCTTCTCAAGCCATATCTTATATGGTGTCATTTCAATAGATTTGATGGCACTCTTTTCAGTGTAAAAGCCGCAGTCACTAAAGCATAACTCAAAAAGATAATGGTAAATTAGTTAATGACATCTTTGAGCTTACCATGTTATACAAGGTTTGATTATGTCTCTAGGACACTCTACTCTCGAGTGGTGTTCCGAGAGGCGCAAGTTATGAAACTATTTCATGACTCATCAGACGTACGCTAAACTTGTAACTCAAACATTGCTTTCCGCAATTTGATTGCAGAAACTTTAATTTTTTCTTGTTACAATAATTTTCTACTTTATACTGAAATTCCTTGAACTTTTCAAAAGGTTTCAGACTTATGTCTCATTAAGTAAATATACTCATATCTACTTAAATCACAGATGAAAGTAATAAAGTAGAAGAATCCACTGTGCGCAACTACACTCAGTGGACTTCACACATCTATATGTATGATTACCAATAAGTTACCCGTTTCATATGGCCTGTGCACGGCGTATTAGTCATTTTATCCTTTAGACAAAAGTTTGCAAGTGTCAAATCATTCAAAATCAAGATGACTCTAAAACCAATCACTATGGAGTTTCTTCTTGTGGATTTTGCTAATGTGACCCAAAACGGCAGTGCCACTAACTTGTGGTATTCGTATCAGTCTTGCGACGTTTAGCGTCAGTGTTATGGATGTCAATATTACACTCAAGATTCATAACATGCAACCCATTCATAATGGACGTATGGTCTTCATGTTATTCATGTCAGTGAACAACACTTGTACTCTGACTTAAATGAACAAACTTTTGCAACAAACATGATTCTGAAATAATGTTCTTGCATAAGGCTGGAGTGTAGTAACACTTACTAAATTGTAAAATGAATTATGAAGATAAATGCTGAAATAATACGCTATCAGTGAGTTCAGTAACTTTTACTAGTTCCCAACGCGTATCAAAACCTCATCCTTAGCTAGTCTTTTAGGCCTTAGTAGTTCTTGTATCGAGTTACAAAAGAGCAACCGATCTAGTATCCTTGTGACCAACAGTTAGTCATAATACTCAAGAGTTACATCGTGGACCAGCACGGAATTCATTGTTAACATGTATGACACTCGTACCTGAGGTGGACTTTTCAGACTTTTCTTTTCTGCCAATATTCTTCTTGTAGTTTTACTTCCAATGTCCCTCCTACTCACAGAAGAAACACCCAACTCCAAGAGTGGCGCTAGCCTTGGACTTCCTAGGCGTGTAAGTCTCACTAACACCCTTTGCCCTTTCTCTGTAAGTTGTCGTTTTATTCACCATCATCAGATGACTGGCGTTCTTCTGGAACCCACTCTTATCAGTCTAATGCATAGTAAACACTTCACTTATACCTACAATCAAACATTGCTTTGGATATCTTATATCTTGTAGCCTTTGTTCGTTCCTGAAAACAATTTTTTCAACTTCAAGAATATCACATAACTATCCCAAACGTTTCAAAGTTTGGGTCTCATGGAGGCAATCATAATATATTGAACTGTGATGGAATTCTAGCTCTTGGATCGAGGGACGCGAGTCACATCTTCTATAGCATCAGCGATAGAGCACCGAAAGTTTGCAATAGGACATAGTCCTTCTCGGCACTTCTTTGAGGACAATCCTCACATTACGGTACCAATCCGTAAAGTTTTTACCAGATATTTATACACAGCTAATCAAAATCAATCAACATGGAAGGTGGAAATGCTTGCCATTATTTTACAACAATAATGCAAATACTTAGACATTGTTCATAACTAATGCAACTCAAATTAACAATTAATCCGAATGTGCTTCCACTAAAATCAATATTCCTCATAATTGATTACTAGCGATTCGAGATTTGCGACTCACTTACTACACCATTGATGTGACATCACTGATGGAATAGTAATGAGACCGGTAGGTCAACGGATCAATCATATATCCATATGATTCTTGTTCATCATTCAATGGGCGTGTTCCGAGATCAAGACGATCTTGCTATCTCGTCAAGACAACCAAGTGTACTTGCTGCAAGAAAGGTTTATGCCCACCTCATACATGACACATCTATAATACCCATGTGACATAACGTCATTCAAAGAATGTGTATTGCAAACGGTGCTATAGTTGGATGAACACTATGAACTTGATATTTTAGTGAGGGATCACGGTATAAAATACGTCTACCGCGCATCAAATAAAGTGCATAAAAGGGATTAACATTACATGCAGTTAATATTTGTGATATGGCATAGTCCCTTCGCGCCGAAGAATTTTCCGGATGCCATGTCCACCTTTCTTTAATGTCTTCCTGCAGAGAACACCTTCTTCGCACACAGTGTAGCGTCGAGGTCCATCGAAGCTTGATCGTAATGTTTATGTCACCGAGGTTGACACGCAGGTCAACAAATAAAAGAAAAGACAATCATATGGCTCTAGCCATCATGCCGTACCATGACTTGGAGGTCAAGATAAAATTTACAACATATTGCATCATATACAAACATATTGAATCACGAAGGCTATACCACATCACGTGCACACCTCGTGCAAAATGAGTTGGACGCATCTAATCACTTTGCTAATTACCGTGGCTGCTAAGGTTTAAGTAGGCAAACTTTTAATTTCCTCTGTAACCACTAAGCATGATACTTCACATTGTTGTTTTAACATGTGGGGTGTATGAAACACGAAACTTAATTAAAAATCTCAAGCCCCAAACTAAACTTCATCAATACACGTGACCCCGATGTAGATCAAAATCTACAAGCCCTTTTCCTCGCAAAATTTATCTTTTTGAACTAAGGTGGAACCCAAAGAATCTGAAGCATAACTTCGGTCTGTGATCAGCATACACAGGTGCAGCAGAAAAGCACCTAAAAACCCAGATATTTGTAACAAAATTCCTCCTTGTCGTTAAGATCAAAATTTCGCAATTAGAAGGGTTAAAACATGAGCATCCAGCAATTAGAACTCTTCTAATTACCCCGCACAAAACTTTGTGCAATGCCCGTGCTACTCACGATGGAGTTTTTGGATTTCCCCGAAGAGGAAGGGTTATGTAGCACAGCAGCAGAAAGTATTTCCCTCAGTTAAGAACCAAGGTTTGTCGAACCAGAAGGACTCACCAAGCTAACAACGTTAGCAGTACCTGCACACAAACAAATAATTTGCTTGCACCCAACAATGGCAAGGGGGTCGTCACACCCCTTGTTCTTGCTAGCTACAAGATTAAAAGCAAATCATGATAGGGCAAAGTGGCAAGAAAGTAAAAGAAAATAAAAAGAGCAATTGTTGTAGGAGTTTTGTATTGATGGAAGATACACCCGGGGGCCATAGGTTCACTAGAGGCATCTCTCTCGAAAGAAGGTAATGGCATGGTAGACAAATTAATGTTGGGCAATTGACAGAATAGTGGCAATTTATAGCTATGATCATTCATGGCATAATCTCACATAGGCATTACGTCCGTGATAAGTAGACCGTAATCCAACTGCATCTACTTCTGTTACTCCACCCCAAGACCGCTATCTAGCATGCATCTCAAAGTTTTATGTTTGCAAGAAACAGAGTAACGCAACAAGCAAGATGACATAATGTAGACAGAAGAAAACCTAGCAATAAGATTAACCCCATCATTTTATCCTTAGTAGGAACAATACAATACGTGCCTTTGTCCCTATTGTCACTGGACAAGATCATCGCAAGATTGAACCCACTACTATGCACCACTCCCTCTGAAGAACTACTGATCTATCTTGGCCAAAGAAGACTCATAGATCGGAAAGCATACATAGCTATAAAATTACACAAGAAAGAGATCTCAAAAGACTCAATATAAATCAATGAACAAACTGATCATAAATGCACAATTCATCGGATCCCAANNNNCACACCACAAGAATTACATCGGATGGATCTACGATGAGATCATTGTATTGAAGATCAAGCGAGAGAGAGAGAGAGCGATCTGGCTACTACTATGGACCCGTAGGTCCTAAAAGTACTACTCACACATCATCATGGAGGTAGCAAGGTTGATGAAGATGGCCACCCCAATGATTCCCTCCTCCGGCAGAGCACCGCAACAGGGCTCCAGATGGGATCGCTTCGGAATAGAGGCTTGCGGCAGCGATAAAATTGTTTCGGGTCTCGCTTCGAGGGTTTTAGGATTTATGGGAATTTATAGGCCAGGAATTAGGTAAGTTGGACCTCCGTGGGGCCCACACGGCCAGGGGGCGCGCCCTACCCCACTAGGCGCACGAGGCGGCCATGTGGGGCCCTCATAGCTCCTCTTGATCCCTCCCAAAGCTTCTAGGGTATCTTATGTTCCAGAAAAAATCGTCAAAATGTTTCATCGTGTTTGGACTTCTGTAGGTATGGTTTTTCTGCGAAACCAAAAACATGCAAAAAATAGGAAGTGGCACTGGCCACTAGATTAATAGGTTAGTGCAGAAAAATAATATAAAATAATATAAAAAGATAATAAAACTATATAAGAGTGATAATATAGCAGCATGAAACAATAAAAAATTAT
>CBMN010213470.1:0-21359 GCA_000582825.1 Hordeum pubiflorum | reverse complement strand
TAGGAGATGAGTGCCTTGTACTAATCCAATCTCGAATTAAGGGTTGGATGATGGGAGTTAGGCTCTAGGGATCTTGTAAGACTTGTTTCTTGTGAAATCTATGTCTTGAGTAGCCTAATTTCGTCTTCCTCTCCACCTTTCCTTTCTAGTTCGTTTTTTGTTCCAATCCTTGGATTTTGGTGTGTTTCGGTTTGTCCAAGGTTGGGATCTTTCTTTTGTCAGTAATTTGCCATGCTAGGATGTGGTGAATCTCACTAGCCATGTGCTAGAATCATTGAACCATGAGCAAGGGCCGTTCTTGACGAATCTCGGTTTTTCAGTTTCAAATCACCTACCTCACGAGATCTGTAATTCCCTTGCATCTCTAGATCTTTTCAAGTGGATCTTTTGGGATATGCTACGGAATGTCCTTAGGATTGTCCATGCTAATTTTCATGAGGTTTGGCTGAGATTTGAGCCAGTTTCGATCGTTTTTCGGCAAGGTCCCGGGCTGTTTTCTGCGTACAGTTTTAGGCTGAGGAAAAATGAACTGACAGGACAATGGGTTTGTCTGGTCCATACACTTTGGATTGTCCAGTCTATAGACCTCGTATTGTTCGGTCTGTAGTGTTTTTGTGCTGCTTCAACCGGCCCAAGTGAGTATTTAATTCACCTTTTGCCTTAATTGTATGGTGGAGTCGATTAGCATTGTAAACATTTCAGGTATAAATTGTTGAAATGGTATTTGTAAAATGTTGAATTAGGCATTTTGCAATTGTTGAATATTTTACACTAAAACTGTTATTGGGCCTTTGTGGGCTTTTTATTTGGCTTGTTATCTTCCTTCCGGTAGATACATAGGAGGTCCCGCGTATCGGTCATGTCCTCATCATTAGGGTTTGCTGGGCACGGCAATCATCCAACAGTTTGGAGCGCAGATTTCCTTGACAAAAGAGTGTTCTGCACGAAGTTGATAATCATTGGCTCGGCGGGTATCCTGACGACAATCACATTTGATTAACATGAATTTTCACTCAGTTTGAGTTAATGTCAGCCCTGGAGTATTCTCTCTCCGCTGAGAAAGGAGACCCTAAACCATTCAAGGATAAATTATCTACCTTATATTTCGTGGACTATTTACCCTCTGTTCAAGAAATAAATATTTGAGGCGATGTGATATCTTCAAACCGCCGAACTAAATTCTTTGTAATTTACTTCGCGTTTGGATTTATTGCTCGTCTCAAGTAAATCAAAGCATCGAAATAAATTAAATCTAATTTATTTCGCCAAGTGCTGATTCCTTGACTAAGGATTCATACTCAGGCTACCGTGTGATTTCTCGAACAATCGAATTTGATTCTTCGCAATTAAATTCGAATCCGAAGGTCTTCGACCAATTCTATGAAAAGCCTCGGAATGAGTTCCTGTCGACTTTAGCTCACGGACAAACATCTCAACCTTCCGGCGTGTCAAAATAATTATTTGTGACACCCATTCTCGGAAATTCGGACTAGTTTCTTTGTAAATTAATTCGGTTCCGAAAACCAATCTAAATCATCTGTACTTTCATATCTCAACTCTATTTTATTCACGTCTTAAATGAAGCAGCCCAAATGCTAAAGCCCATCCAAAAGCCCAATTGGAACAAAACCCTAACCCTAACTCTCTTCCATAAATATCTAACCCTCACCCTCTCTCCCCATTTCCCCCAAATCAGCCGCCGCCACCCTACTGCTCTGCTCCCTGCTTCTTCCCCAACGAGCAGCTGCAAAGCACCTCCCCATGGCGCCACCTCCCTGCCCTTTTGCTCCTCCGTGAGCAAATAGCAGCAACCCCTTCCCCTTCCTCTCCACACGCAGCAGCAACTCCCTTCCCCATCGATGGCCACCAAACAGTGCCACCTCCAGCGGCGGAGGACCCGGTAGGGCGAGGTCGGGCGTCCGCCCCACCTTGATTTAGCGCAGAACTATTTATACTGGTAGGCTGCATCTCTGTGCACACATGCATCTCTGGATGGCTGGGAAGGCTGGGAAGGCTGGGAAGAAGAGAAAAGGAAGGAAAAGGAGCATCTAGTCCGCTGGGGAGGCTTTAGCTGACTTATTACTTGGGCCTAGTCTTGCTACTGTATGGGCATCATTTGTTAATTGACCAACGAGGCAGTGATGCAGAACTGCAGTCTGTTGAACGAAACGAATAGACATAGAGCGTAGACACCACGCACACCATGCAAGCGCCGACTGACAGACCGACCAACCCTAGCGCTATAGGTCACTGCGGACAGCGGCGGTCGAGCAGCGGGCAGGCGGACAACGGGAGCAGCGGAGGCTAGACAGGGCTCAGTCATGGGCATAGGTGTGTGCGTAGGCGGCAGGTGAGCCCGGTGCCGGTTGCCGGTGCAGGGTTCGCCACACCTTGATTTTTTTTCGTCCTCCGCCACTGGCCACCTCCAACCTTCCCTGCCTTCTAACGCATGGCACAAACAGGCAGCAAGCACCTCCATGGCCTTCCCTCCACCGTGAGCACGCAGCAGCAACCAGCCATCCTCGCCTCGGTGGAGAAGACCACCACCAGCAGCAAGCCGCCGCTGCTCCACTCCTCCACATCGGCGCCCAATAGCTCCTCCCCTAACCGCCTCTGTTCACCGGGACGTCGCCGCAGTGGTGCTGCTCCGGCCGAGCTCCCTCTTCGACGCGTCGACGACCAACCCGACTGCGCCGCGCCATCACCGGCTCCACCCCGGTCTCTGCTTCCTCTGCCGTCGCGCGGCCCCTGCTCGCCAGCCGTGCGCCGCCTGGACGCGCCTCCACCTCCCAGATCGACACGCGTGCCCCTGCGAGACGCCGGCTTCCCGGCGTGCGACCCCTGCTGGTGTTCCCCGATGCGACGGCTCCTCGGTGCAGCGAATCGCCGTGGCAACTCCCCTCGTGAAGCGGGCTGCCTCCAGCAGTCATGACGCCGCCGGCCTCCATATCCTCTTCGGTAGAAGGCCTCCATGGACCTGGCGAGCTTCCTCCAGGGGACGCCCTTCTGCTCCTCCAGCGACCATCGGTACCCAGCAGCAGCTGCCCACCAAGTGTTCGACAAAATGCCTAGATGGTGTCCGAGAAGACCATACAGCGAGGAACCGCTCTTCTTCACCCTGTGCGCTGCATCCTAAGTGTTTGACATTTTTTTCCAAAGGTGACATTCCTGCTTCCAGTCCAATTCTGCACTTTTGTCCATCACGAACACAATCTCACTCATGTTGGTTGCAAGATGGTTGCTGTCCGCGAGATGGTGGCTGTCCCTGATCTGTTCGGCGATGTGCCACGATAGGGCAGCACCTTGGCGAACCTCTCTGCTCTTCACAAGTTAGGCCTTTGCTGCATGCTACTTGTTCGATGAATTGCCGCATCGGTGAGCATATCACTCCTCGTTCAATTCCGTTCTGTTCGTTGTCAGAGCACAATCTCACTCTTGTTTGGTATCGAGGTGATGGAGGTGATGGTGGCCATGACGACATCCGCTACCCCATTCCGAACCAAGGACCCGAGGGTGGTGCTGGTCTACACGGCATCATCTCGTTCCGGCATCGAGCCTCGCCCCTCCTCAAGCCCTCGGTGAGCGTCTCGGCCTTGCTCTCTTGTGATGCCGGCCTTCGAGCCGAGGAAGACATGGTGCCCATTTCTGCAATCCGGCCTTCGAGCCGATGAACCTATATCCTGGTGTTGTCCGGCCGTTGTGCCGATGAGCTTTCCTCTTATGCACATGCCTGTCCGGCCTTCGTGCCGCACTTCTCTTGCAGGGCACGTTTCCCTTGTGCTGTCACGATACGCCATAAGCACACACGCCGTGGATGTACTCGTGTAGCACGCACACACCCAATCTACTCTCTTACGGCATGCACGGGCCGTGAGTTATCGCTCGGTACAGCCGTTATGCTGCCGAAATTTCTAACTTTCCTAATACACTAAATCAGATGCACGACCACGATTCACTGGCTACTACGGGCTGCACCCATAGCATCGCCAATGCTCTTAATGTAGTTAACTCACTCGTTCGTGCACGGCCTCGAGTTTCGCTCGTCACACATTTAATCAGACACCCCTGCTTGCACACGGCCTCGAGCTCTAGCTCGCCTCGGCCGTAGCTATCACTTCTAATTCATTTCTAGCTTACACATGACAACATGGTCCCGAGCAACTGCTCGCTTCGGCCACGACTTGCATTCCTATCATCATCTTTCTGATTCTCTAAACGCGACCAATGGTTTCCACACATATCTTCCTGTGCGATGGAATTAACCTGAGTTGTTTTGGTCTCTAGTTCATTACTGCTGATTGGGTTCAGATACGGTTCTATCCGGCCCAATTTGAGTAATCTAAATCAAGCTCACCCTCTCATTCTTTAGTGATAAAGAACGTTATTAGGAAATCCACACCGTCGCTATGATGCACATCTCTCATGTACTCGATGAATAATCTATCTCTTTTGATATCTCGTGAAGGGGTGATGTGAGACTTCTCTCACAACATCACTTGAGGCTAGTATGCCTTGTTCCAACACGTCTCATTATATCATTTCTATTACTTGATCAATATCACTTCATTCACTTAATTCCGGCTTAATCATCGACACCTCCTTGCTTATAAGGACTTAGTCGATATCGGTTTACCCCACTTGCATCTCTTAGCGCCTAGCCCTCTAATTCCATTTCCACCCCTTAACCTTAATTCGATCCTTCCTCTCATCGTCCTAATCTCTATTTTGTTATATGTTGTTTGCCTAGTTCTTATGTTGTGTTTATTTTGTTGTTTTGTGTTTGCGCCGGTTAGCACCGTTGGAGACTCGGGATGCACATTGGAGGGAATGAGTTCGTGAAGACAAGGACGACTACGACGGAGCTCGAGAGCGATCAGCTCTACTCCAGGTCACCATTCAGACACTTCCCTGCTTCAAATCCCATAGACACGCATATATGCTACTGCTGTTTTAATTATGAACATGCTTGCTATGATAACCCCAAAATAGGGAGCCTACTTCCATTTAGCCACTGTTACCTTGCTTGCTATGCTACACCCACCATATTACTACTTCAACTAAATAAAATGAACATGATGTGAGATTGGGTGATATGATGGTGGGATGTGATTACTCTTGGCGTGTGTGAAGTGGGAAGGGCTTACGAGCGCGAGTTGGTGTGTGAGATGGGAGGCGGGAGCCAGCATCGGAACTATGGGGGAGACTAGAACTCCACTCTGAGTGGAGAGAGGTGTGTGGTGGTGTGCGGCCCACCGCGGAGGGTGGCAACCGACCCTTGGAAGGCTTACTCCCGCCTAACCTAAGGACCGAGTAGGGGTGACTCCACCTTGGACTATGACTCGTGCATACCACATGACCTCAGGCCCGATTCACGAATCTCCCCAATGGCACCCGGACTGTAGGCGTTAGGCGATAGTGTTAAGGGATGATGATGGGACTGTTATGCAGCCACACATCCCCGATAAACTCGACCCGAGGGGCCCCGGACTACTCGAGCTCACAGTCCTGAGAGTGCGGTGGATAGTATATCCGCACAGTTTTCTAGCTCAGGAAAGCAGGAGGGTGCCAGGAAAGGAGGATCGTCCGTCGGTGTGGTGGGACCAAGGCAGCAAGCTAGCTCTGCCCTTGTCCCATCTCGTGTGGGTACAGATGTACAAAATCCTCTGCAGAGTGTATGATCTATACGTATAGCCGCCGTCCCCGGTCAAAGGACGACCCATTGGTGTGACTTGCTCTAACTAGCATGGGTTTTCTTCTCTTCTCCCTCGAGTGATTGGATACCGGCTGAGGCCGATGAGGCTTGGGCGGGTGGGAGCTTCCCATGCCGCAGAATTAGTTGATGATTGAGTGGGTGTTTTGGAAGAGGTGTTTGGTGGTGAGATGTGTATGTGTTGGTATGAGTGATGAGCAGGGGAACCGGCCGTGTGACCGAATTCCCAAATGGAACAATGATATAATAATCTGGATATCGCTGCTATATGCTTGCTTGCATAGGAAGCCTAGAGCCTTCCACTTGTGCCAGTCCCTTTTATTTTTATGCTGCCGCTTAGGGGAGTGTCTCAGGGTGGCCTGCGCTACTGGCGCGCAGGTTTTGGAGATGAACGGGATGACGACCACTCCTACGACGGACGGAGATAAGCTGGATGATGACCATTCCTGCGACGTGCGGAACGGACCGAAGGTTGCTGTGCTACGCTCAAGTATGCCTGTGGAGATGGACTCGAAGACCTACTTTCCGCAATCATACTCTGATCTCTGGTGTAACAATGCTTCAGTCCTGTTGGACTTGTACCGGCTTTGGCCAAATATTGTAATAATGTAATAATATTCGAAGTTCTGGTTGTGATATCGACTGATATAAGTGATTCACGATAGCACTATGTATCCTGGGACTATCGCGAAAAATAAAAGACTTGGATTTCGGCATTGCAGAAATCCGGGTCGTTTCAGCGGACCAAGCGTGTGCTGCAGGGAGGCGGAGGGCTCACCAACAAGGTGGCGCTCGAGTTCCTGACGGGCCTCCAGAGCCTGCCGCTGCGCGGATCCAGCTGCTACCTCCGCGTCATGGAGGAGATCGAGAACTACAGGGTCAACAGGCGACTGCAGATTGTGGAGCACGCGTTCCTTTACAAGCACAGGAAAGCCATCATCACCGTTTTCTCCATCATCGGTATCCTTGTCAGTATCTTGGGGACGCTCTCGTCTCTCAAAGCCCGCTCTGTACTGTCTTATGTCTTAGTAAAACACTACATATTATTCGTACGTGTAAGTATTTCTTGTTCTTCATGTCATCTTGTGTGGTGACACTATTGTCTATTTGTCGGATGCTCATATATGGAAGAAGTGGAAAAGTAATAACTTTATATGAACTAGCCTAATTTTCACGTGCAAACCTCTTTATTTTATCTTACTATTGCTAATCAGGCTAGAAAAAATGTATCCTACAAAGTTACTGTCTTAGTAACTTTTACGTCACTACAGGAAGGTCTTTTTTTGTGGGCCAAAAGCCCACGTAAAACAGCAAAACCCACGAAAAAGCAACTTTTTCGTGGGCCGGGCCGGCCGACGAAAGAACTCAACGAATTCGTCGGCCCTCACGAAAAAAAATGTTTTTCGTCGGTTTTCTTCTTGGCCGACGAAAAATTAGCTGCCGCCACCTTTTTCGTCAGCCTTGGGCGGGCCGACGAAAAAATCACACGCCTTTTTCGTGGGCCAGCTGGGCCGACGAAAAAGCCGCCACGCCTGCCTTTTTTCGTGGGCCAGCTGTGCCGATGAAACAGCCTGTCGCGCCTGCCTTTTTACGTGGGCCAGGTGGGCCGACGAAAAAGCCAGCCGTGCCCGCTTTTTCGTGGGCTTTGATGGCCGACGAAAAACATTTGGCGCAGTAAAATTTATGCTTTTCCTGTAACGCGTTAACATTGATGAGACACGCTAAAAAATGTATCCTAGAAATTTTCACTAAATTCAGAGACATTTGACTGTTTACTAGGTACCTTCTAAGAATAGTAGCTACTAGGTCTATTATATTTTATAAAACAAATTAATAATCATGCCATTATGAAAAGGTGATTTAATTTAACCTTTAAATTTTCATATAAATCACCTAATAACATTATGAAAGATGAACTAAATTAACCAATAATTTTCATATAAATTACCAACTTTACCATTGTGAAAGATGATTTAAAGTAAATGTCTAAATTTGCGTATAAATTGTCCACTACGCTATTATAAAGCATAAGGGAGATTAGTGTACTTTAGACGCCGATTGTGATTTTATCCTCCGGATTTCAAAAGAAAGCTTATGATTACCCCTATTCTAGAAGTCAGTTAGATGTTGATATACTAAATGAATTGAAAAGAAAACAAAAACACCAAAGGATCCAAATGGGAAAGGACATCCATACCCCTTGTCCATTGAATCTCTTGTCTGTCATTCATCCCCATTTCAACTAAGGCAGAGGAAGCGGCATATCTTTTTGATGACATAACCCGTGCGAGAGCACGGATGGATACGCTATTTTTACTACTAACACAAACGTATATAGTAGTTGCTATATGTTTGCACCAAGCTTATAGGTCCTTTGGAGAAGGTGATACCTTCAGCAAGTTAATCATTCCTATTATGTACTCCCCCCGTCCTAAATTGTAACGGGTTCTAGCTTTTTTTTATTTATCTATGTTCATATGTATATTGATGAATCTAGATACATATTGAAAATACATACATAGAGGAATGAATGAATATAGTTGAGGTCGAGAACCCCTTACAATTTGAAACGGAGGGAGTAACTTATAATATAATCCATAGTGCTGATGTAACTTTTCTTAAGAATAGAAAGACATACTAGACAGCCACGCAAATGCGCAGGCCAATAGTACACTAGTTAAAATTAAAAGCATAGATAGATAGAACATGTGACACCATATGGTCCATGCATGGGCACATCATATTTCAAAAAGAATTCTTGACCGACAGTAGTGTCCCTATGATCCCGCCAACTGCAACAGTGCCGGAGACAACTGCTGCAATAGTTTTCTTGTTGTTGTGATACAACGCGTGCAACTTGGTCTGCACCCGCTTGTTCTCCTTGTATCTCTCGATGTCCGCCATGATGCGGCTGTAGATTTTTGGACGGGGCAGACCCTGGAGGCTGGTGAAGAAGTGGAGCGCCCCCTCGTTGGTGAGCCCCCCGCCTCCCTGCAGGACACCCCTTGCCCGTAGCTCGTGCACGTCCTCCTCCCGGTATACCAACATGGCCAGGAGCCGGAGGTAGGAGCAAATAGCAGAGTCTTCCCCCTGCTCATCTTGACGGATTCCGGCCGTGCATAGCTCGAAAGCCGCCATGTTGACGAGGTAGCTAGCACGGTGATGATCCAGAGACAGGGGCACCATGGAGAGCTCAGCGAAGATGGTCCCGTCATGATGGAGGCCCATGTGGCTGAGCTTCGTCGTTGACTTGTTTGCCGTGAGCCTGATGCCGATCTCAGCAAGCTCCATGGCGCTAACGGAAATTGATCTCTTATTGGGTTTCTCTCTGAGGGGCTTCTTCATGTGGCTGTGGCTTCTTCTTCCTACGGTGCGGTGCCGGAGGAGGGCAAGGAGATGCGGCGGTTGGTACTCTTTGTGGTGATCTTCTTCATTTTCATTAGAAGAGAGCTCAGAAGAAATCCCTTCCGTGGGTTTGGGACCCAGGTCCTGCTGGTCCTGCAGAAAGCCATTGAAACTAGAGGCAAAGCGCGTGAAGGGAACACGCCTGACCTTGACGGCCATGAACTCCATGACCTTCTCCACCACCTTCCACGGGAGCTGGTTCTCAAGCAAGAGGATGTCATGGCGGATGTCCTTGCGGTTAGGGACGAAGAAGAGCCGCAAGCTTTCATGTACATCTTCCTTAGTGTTCCAAAGGACGTACTGCACCAAGAAGCAAGCATCAAAGAACATCATATGCCGGAAGTCGTCGCAGCCGATACCTGCCATCAAGTCCTTGTCGTAGAGGTGGCGCCATTCGTCGGCAACACAGGCAACCGCTGGATACACATCTTCCAATACGTAGCCCGACTGCAAAACCCAGTGA
Organism: Hordeum pubiflorum; assembly: GCA_000582825.1. NCBI lineage: Eukaryota > Viridiplantae > Streptophyta > Magnoliopsida > Poales > Poaceae > Hordeum > Hordeum pubiflorum. The sequence goes on along the minus strand of CBMN010213470.1, from coordinate 11,781 downwards.
ATGGCTGCTGCGGCCTTCACCTTCTCGGCTGCCTTGAGGTGGGCGCGGTGGTGGTGGTAAGGCCCGATGGCGACAATCCTCGGCACAGTGTAGGCTTCATCGACAGCTCGAAGGCTTGCAGGGTATCTATGCATCTTCATTTCTATACAGTCCATGTGAGCCGTAAACTCGTCCTCTACTTGCTTGCACACATGTTGAGCACAGCCCTCGTGGGAGATGATTTGCTTCGATGTATCCCTGGTATTCTGCGGATCATCAACAGCATGCTTACCTGAGTTTTTCTCTACCTCATCAGGCCGATTCTGCCCCTCTTGCTGTGAGGCTGCAGAATAGTAGTATTGCTCAACCAATTGTTGCTGCGCCTGCCCTCCGCTAGGTCCCTGCAGTACATGCGGTAAGGGGAAGCAGGTACCAAACACGTTACTGGGCGCATACTCCACAGGGAAGCCAGTAGGAGCCCAAACTGCAGCGGCTGGTTCTTCTACAGGCCAGTTCGCCAGCTGAAACCCGCAAGCAGGTCCCCATGCTGCGGCGTGTTCCATGGTGCGTGCAGCCGTGAACCCAGCTGAATTTGCGAGCACGTACACTACTGCACTGCAACAACGTACGAGAAGCCAATTAAGAGTGAAACAGGTTTACAGAGCCAGGTGATAATATATCAATAAATGGTTATTGGTAAGAGGCGAGAGAGTGATCGAGGAAGAGCAACTACTTACAGCCAGGCAGTAGAAGGTAGCATAGCCTTAGACCCCAAGCTCCTGAACTTTGCTCTTATATAGTGGAGCTAGAGAGCTTCAATTTCCTGTGCCATCATATCTAACGTCACCCAATTAGTTTATGATGAGTTCATGGCAACGAACGTTTATGTATACTTATTTGGTCTTGCGATGTTCGCATGTACCCACATGGTTGGTGCTGGTAATTGCTTGCTCGCACTCACAACAAGAGCAGGCACAGCTACCATCGACCACATTTTATTGATAAATAGTGCTTCCTGACTTGATGCAAGCAACTTCATCGAGAGTTGGAGATTGGCTAATGTTTTCTGAAAAATAAGCACTTCTTGGGAACAAAGGCAATTGCATTGGTTTAGCTTTTAGTCAAAAATATGTGGCATGGAGGTCAGAGGGATCATCATGAGTGAGGCTTCAGATTCTGGGATGTAATCCTAGCACAGTTTGGAAGATTGAAGTCAGTGATGAGGTTGCTGAACTCTCCAAGTTGATAGAATGCTTCTGATGACAGCTGGAGGTGGAAAAATAATTCATCCATGCTACTATTTTGCTATGCATTATGTAATGTGACAAACTTTTATTTCGAAAAAAAAAATGTTCTGGGAGAGTTCTAAGAAGGTGCCCACGCCACCCTATTGGCACTGCAAATCTCATGTATGGCGAGTAGCATGAATAGCCACTTACTATGTAGGGTAGTGTTCTAAAACTTATAAATCTTGTATTCCATCAGTTTCTCGTTCCGAATTGATGTCAATATAGCTTATGAGATGCTCCCCTTGCTTCTATTAATCACTCCGCCATATAATCTTGACCCAGAGTTCTAGCTGTGTGAAAGTACCTGCATCTTGGTACAGGTATACATTGTTTTTCTATTGAGCATTCTATTGGTATTTGCCTACGCTTTGGCATGAATTTGTGATTTGTTGACAGATGTAAGCGTTGAAAAATTATCGATAATTTGGTGATTTGGGCCTTAATATCACTGCCTAGCTGGATCCTGGATGGTAGCTATTGTAACGTATATTGTGTAGTTTTGTAAACAGTTGTATAGGTAGATTCCTCGTGGGGTGGGTAGTGCTGGGAACCCTAATCTGATTTTTCTTTCCTTCTTCATGTGCATGATGAAGTTATTTTTTTAATTCACGATAGACGACGGCAAGTGGCCACGTGGGCATTTGTGTTAACCAAACTTACCCCAGATTCAAACACTACTGGATGCACATGTAGCATATGTCTAAGCTGGCAAAAATAGGCATCACAAAGGTTAGAGGCTTAGAGCCATATGTTGTTCTTGGTCTGTCCAAACATAATTAACCCGGCAGCGCAATGCCATTGGCCAATCTCTTGAGGCCAACTACCACAAGATGTATATACCAGGGTATACGTATGGTTGTTTCACGGCCCTATCGCACAGCCACCTAACATGTGAACCAAGGCATTGTCGATCACAACGAGCCTTCGTTCTGATCTTTTACTAGGTAGTCGGGAATTATCGCGATCTGCCTTTTTTGGCTGGCCGTTCGGCCTCCAAGCTACAATAAAAAGCTTCTGTATAACTTTTGAGCTATTTACTATGGTTGGAAAAGTATTACCGGTATCTCTCTAAAAATATTTTTAGGCCAAGATAATTATGACGTATATTGATTGAATTCAAAAATCTATATCTATATCTATACCTAATATTAAAGCAAATAAGGTTTCCCGGTCCAAATAAAGTTTCCCGGTCCGTCCTGATACGTGGGCCCCACCTGCCAGGACCTAGCCTTCATACGCTCTCCGCCGCACGGTCTGCCCACCCACGATTCGGATTTCTGTCCGATCCAAAGATCCCAAGCCAGGCAACTCAATCAAAAAACAAAATGCTCTTGGCCCCTAAAAAACGTCGGCCCAATCATGATTAAATACAACATACATGATATCTCAAATCAAATAGTAAAATCCCAAATCGCCATATCAAATACGAACAAGTATGTACAAATATTCATCGTATCAAAAACAACAACCAAGAATCCGCATTGCAAAGGCAGTGGATCTCGATCTAAAGTAAAGGGGAAAAAGGGAGAAATCAAAGGGAGAGAGGAAGTCGGTGGATCCAATTGGAGAGAAAGCAAGAAACAAGAGCCGGGCTGAGCTTGTGGGGATGGCCGTGTCCGTCAGTGGGACTTGGATGATGACGGTGGCGCTGCTGGATCTAAACTGGCGGGGGCGGCGCCCACGGCCGTCGATGACGACAACGGCAGGCCGGCGCTAGATCTCTAGCGGCGCACCTGTGGCCGCCGGTCGAAAGGTGTCGAGAGCGGAGAGGAGACGACTCTTGGTCGGTCGCGTGGCGGCATAGAGCAGGCAGCAGGCGGGAGGAGTTTGCGTCGGATGAGCGGGAGGGGGGGCGGTATTAGGCAGCACCGAGGGCAGCCATCGGGCGGCAGGCATCGAGCGGGGGTCGTGGGGGATCGCGGGACGGAGCCGACAGCCGAATGGATAAGGATAACGAGTGAACCGTCCGTCCGTTCTTTTTCTTTTTTTTTTAATTAGCTGCCCACTGCACTCACGAATGGATAACGAGTAGGGGTGTAATCGGATCGGATACGGACGGATACTGCCAATACCGTATTTGTTTTCATATTTTTCTTTCGAATTCGGATCGGATACAGATATTAAGAGTTGGTGTCAGATAAGACTTAGATGGACATCGACATCATATATATCCAACTTTTATTATTCGGAGACGGATATAAATCGAATACGGATCGGATATTGAATGTCCAGACTCAGATACGGTCGGATCTCAACCCTTCTAAACGGATCCGGACTCGAATACGGACAGATAATATCCGTAGCATTTACACCCCTAATAACGAGTGCCTCATGAGCTGACCATTTGTTTGTTAAGTTGATTTGTATAGTGGCACATTATGGATATTAATTTTGTGTGTATATAAGAGAGAGTAATTGTAGGTGGATGAAAACCTTATTACCTAGGCTGAATATAAATATAAACTAACATGAGTGCGGATAACGTGAAAACAATAACAAAGTGCAAAAACGTCACAATTGAAACGCAACGTCGGGTAATTTCACGACGGATTCGGCCATAGCACGTACAACTATTTTAGGTAAGGTGCTAAGTTTTACGTTATAATTAAAGTATATCGAATTTAATATTATGCTGAACGTTTGTGTGTACGATGGAAGGATGATAGTTGAAAGCTGATTAATATAGAAAAGAATATAGAAGGATATGGATGCAGGAGAAGTTGATATAGAAAAAAAATCTCAGGTGACGCGGAGCTCTAGCCATGGCACGTCTTCGCGGAGGCTTCCGGAGACCGTAGCATAGAGGCGGCAGCGTAGGAGCGCACGGGTATGAGCATGTTGGTGGTGGGAGACAACAAATCCACAATAGCATAAAGTATGGCACGGTGCGTTGGAGCCCGCGAGCCTGCTAGCCTCAACCGTGAGCACCTCAAGGCCTACACTGTGACGATAGAGCATTGTGGCCACATGGTAGGATGACGGAACGAGCACAACCAGCTTGACAACCAAGCACTCCGCTAGCGTCTCACCCATACCCATAAGGTGGGAGCCGAACGTCACCTTGCGCGAGAGGAGTTTATTGCCCCTCATGTCTAAAAAAATAAAAAGGAAAATATTACTTTTTATTCCATTGCAACGCATATCCGGCATTCGGAGGAATCCGGATATTCCGTTGCAATAGACATTTCGTTGCAACGCAGTCTAAATATTCCGTTGCAACGCACGGACCGTTTTGCTAGCAAATATATATATGAGTACCGGTCCTACTTTTGGTAACTGACCCACATATTTGGTAGCTTGCGGTACCTTTAATTTCACTTAGATCCTATTTTAAAACAATAAGATCTTGAACACAATCCTATCTTTGGGCCTTGTGATCTACAATTGTGGTAGCCATGGAAATCACAAGAGTCATATAGTAAGTTTTTATTTTTTTTCTATCAGTGATGAATTCATGTATAGTGTCTCCCTATAGTAAGTTTCACACTTGATTGATGTTGACGCTGGTCTTGGGATGGATCATAGAGAATAGAGATTCTCGTACAATATTTGCAGGGTATGACCATTGATTGTGTAGAGGCTTATTGTCGTTGATCATATAGAGAACGACTTCAGAAATCGGCACGCATGCAGTCTTTCAATAACGAGAACTCTAGGATGGAAGTTTTATTTGTGTTAATATTAGCTTCCGTCCATATTTAACTCCAACACTTTGCCTTAAATGTGAAGTACATTAATTGGCTTGGCTATCCTTTAGGCTGACAAGTTTTTTGGAAAAAAAAACAAATAATTTTTTTCTCAGCTCAGGACCACAAACATTGAGAGCATGAGAAATTTAAGGTCAACGACTATTATGTGTGATGGATATAAAGACAAACATATACTCCCTCCAGGTCCCAAAAGAGTGTCGTTTTGGACATCGACACGGTCTCCCAAACATAAGTTTGACCAATGTTTTTGTTAAATATAAATAAATATCATAATAAATTTATACTTTTGTAAAAGTACTTGTTAAAACAAATCTATACATATGACTTTCAACATCCAAAACTAAATAATATAAAAGTTATATATAGTCAAAGTTTTAAAAGTTTGACTTCTACCTTTTCTAAAACGACACTCTTTTGGGACCTGGAGGGAGTAGTCAGAACTCACAAGCATTTTAGAAACTTTTTGGGCCAGTCAATATTCGTGGTAAGATTTTTAGATTCTGTTTTTTGTGAACCCAGTGAAGCCAAGGACAAACTGGTCTGACAAGGGATGTTTGAAAAAAAGGAGAATCTTACTATTACTATTTGACGGTTTTAAAAGATGCACTGTTTTCAAAGCAAGCTAGAATTTTTTTTCTAGAAATCTTATCTTTTTATTATTACTAATCAAAGGTTTTAAAAGTTGAACTATTTTCAAAGCAAGCTAGAAAAAAATTCTAGAAATTCTCACGATAAACAGAAATTTATACGTTTTCAAAGATCTAATCCGTAAGAGGGAATGAGCTCCTTTGGGGTTCTAGGTTAATCCTCACATGATCCATTAAAAAATAAACTCTAAAAGTTCTCATAATAATTTGATACAGCTGGCCATCGGTTCATAGATTCAGATCGCTCATCTCTGCCGTTATAAGAGTAATAAGAATAATCCATAAATTTAAACTGGTCATCTTTACTACTCCCTCCATCCCAATTTATAGGTCGTTTGACTTTTTTAACCCTAAGTTTGACCGGCTCATCTTATTCAATTATCATTTATTTTTATTGTGATTTAGTTTAGCATATAATATATACTTTAACTATGAATTGAATTTTTCTAAATTTTCCTAAATATTTTGAATAAGACGAATCGGTCAAACTTGGTGTCAAAAAAGTCAAACGACCTATATATTGAAACAGAGGGAGTATTATGATTGATATAATTTTCATTAATTCATTTCAATTATATCTAAATTAGCCATCTTTTCTACTATTATAGATAATCTAAATAATATTTTAAGTTATATCCAAATTACTGATATTTCCAATTGCTAATGATAAATTAAAAGGTCAAACGTGCATCTAATTATTCAACATCTGGTATTATAAAAGATTAAATAACAAAAATTGGACATATATATATGTTCATAAATCACCAACTTGTATCGAAAAAATCTTAATATATATGTTATTAAGACTCTAACCCGTGCGAAATATGGCATTTTTATGTTTTGCATATACTAAGAAACAGGATTAGTACATTGAATATTTTTTAAAAATTAGACGAAGAGATTAAAATTTTGAAAAAAAGTCAACTGCATTATACATTTCTGTACAGAGGTAGCATGTATTAATAGTTAGTGAGGAAACCAAAGAGGTACAAGAAAAAGGAAGAATATACTTACAGCCGGGCAGAAGATGATAGCTCCAAATTTCTGTGGCACAATGTCTTTTAACGTTGCAAAGTGGGTTTATGGAATTATGGGTGCAGATGGCAACATTTCCCACATTATATGGTTGCTGGTTGGTGCCACAATATTGCTCGGACTGTGACAACAAGGGTGTTCTTTTATCTGTTTAAGAAGGTTCATCATGCACAGCTACGACCATCAATCATATTACTGTATATTTTATAAAAAAATACTGCAAATATAGGTTATGGGAAGAGGACAATAACATTTGCATTCCCAACTACTTATCCTCCTATGACATAATTTGAGTTTATCTTTTATCATGAAATTTCCAAACCTTAAGAAATCCATCACCACCTTCAACAGACTCCTAAAAATGTGATTCCCTAGTTTCCCATGGAAAGCATGTATTTGTTCCGTAACTTTTTTTTAGATAAAGGAGTAACCTCCGATCTCTGCAAATGCATACAACCTGTTTTTACTATGTTTGAACCATAATGTCGGTCACAAATGACAAAAGGAACGATAATATAAAATTAGAAGCATAGTTTATTATTGCTTCTCCATCCATTGTTGGCGAAAATCTCTAATGCAACGACCTCCAATGTCTTGCTCGCCATGTGGATGGTCTCCCTTTTGCTTTCATGCTGCAACAATGCCCAAAATCGCAGCCAATATGCTCCCTTGAAGATTGCCTGCATAAAAGAATTGCACCTTTTTTTCTCAAATATTTGGTCATTACGTGTGCACCAAATTGCCCACAAGAGAGCTGCCACACCCACAAAAATCAGATTTCTATCATTCTTCCCTATGCCTGTTAACCAATGCCCAAACAAGTGAGATGTTGAATTAGGTGGAGTTAAACCAATAGCTATGTGAACAATTCTCCAAATATTTTTAGCATATTGGCATTCAAAGAATAAGTGTTCAATTGTCTCATCGATATCACATAAACAACACTTTTGACTTCCATGCCAGTTCTTTTTAGCCAAGTTATCCTTGGTTAAAATAACTCCATGATGCAAGTACCATAAGAAAATCTTTACTTTCAATGGAATCTTTAACTTCCAAATGAATTTGCTTGTGAAAGGGGTACCCTGGTCCATCAGGAAATGGTACATAGACCGTACAGAAAATTGACCATGTCTATGCAAGCCCCAGATGAAAATGTCCCTTCCATTAGATAGCTGAACATTAGCTATCTTTGTTAATAAGTTATGCCATGCTATCAATTTGTCCCCAATTAAAGATCTTCGAAAGGTAATATTTATTGGCATTTGAGAAAGGACATTTGCCACAGTTTTATGCGGGTAATGGACTATGTTATAAAGGCTCGGAAACTGATCCTTAAGCAGGATAGATACCACCCAAGTGTCTTCCCAGAACCTAGTTTGTGAACCATCCCTTATAGTGAATGTTTCACATCCCAGAAAATCCTCTCTAACTTTCAGAAGACCTTTTCAAAAATGTGAGTCCCCTGGTTTAATTTGAACTTGGGACAAACATTTTGAACTTAGATACTTATTTCTCAGCAAGTTCTGCCAAATCCCTTCCTCGTTAAGTAATTTAAATAACCATTTACTGAGGAGGCATTTGTTCTTAGTCCTAAGATCTGTTATTCCTAATCCTCCGTGATCTTTGGGGCGAGACAGCATATCCCACCGAGCTAGGCGGTATTTTTTCTTATCATTACTGCCTTGCCAAAAGAATCTGGAGCGATAGAAATCTAGCCTTCTCAAGACGCCTTTTGGAATTTCAAAAAAGGACATCATGAACATAGGAAGGCTACTTAACACTGAGTTTAATAAAACCAACCTACCTCCATAAGATAGATGCTTAGCCTTCCAAGTACTTAATTTATGTTTGAATCTATCCTCAATTACACCCCAATCCGCATTGCGAAAGTGCATTGGGATACCTAAGTACCTGAAAGGATATGATCCTAGCTCACATACAAATAACTCAGCATACTCATGTTCATAGTGTTTTGCTTCACCAAAGCAAAAAATTTCACTTTTGTGAAAGTTAATTTTTAAACCTGATAATTGCTCAAATACACAGAGCAGAAGCTTCATATTTTTAGCTTGCTCTAAATCATGGTCAATGAAAATGATTGTATCATCTGCATATTGTAAAATCGACAGTCCATCATCGACTAGATGAGGTATGATACCTCTGATCTGATCGATGTGTCATGGGTACCTTCAATATCCATTTTTCTATGCATGTAGCTAGGGCGCAGCCTATTCTTAAAATCCAAATGTTTTATACCAAGAGCTCTAGTTATGTTATTTTGATCTAAACAAAACATTCTATTCTGCAAGACTTTACTTAAGTTCTTTTCTTTTTTTAGATAAATGAAACTTTATTTCAAGATGAAATAATCCGGCCTCTGCACTTAAAAGTGCACTTAGCTAAAAAAAGAAAATAGAAAGCAAATAGAAGCCTAGAATGCTCTAAGCAATCTAGAGATAATACAAAAAAAATGGACATCACTTTGCTAAAAGATTCTTCCTACCTAAAGTTCGAGTATTTAAGTAGTTAGCATTTAGGGGTTGTATCCGGTGCAACCCGGGTTCCGGTGCAACCCGGGTTCCGGTGCAACCCGGGTGCAACCCAACTAAAAAAAAATTCAAATTTTTTTGAAAAAAATCATGAATGCACATATCAGCCTACCCCATCCATATATAAAAATTCATGGTCAAATTCATCCTACTCTAGCAGTTACAAAAAAGACAAATTTGGGTGCATTTAAACTATTACTATTTGTCAGAAATTTGTCTTTTTTGTAACTGCTAGAGTAGGATGAATTTGATCATGAAATTTTATATATGGATAGGGTAGGCTGATATGTGCATTCATGATTTTTTTCAAAATTTTTTGAATTTTTTTTTAGTTGGGTTGCACCCGGGTTGCACCGGAGCCCGGGTTGCACCGGATACAACCCCATTTAAGTACCCATCTTGGGATAGAAAAAAGACGTAACTATTGCAATGTGGATATTGATTGGTAAATTAAACTAGACAAGGCTCTATACATATATAGGATAGATGGCTGGTGGTTTGAAGGTGCCTGGAACCTAATCTCATTTGCCTCATCTCCATGACGTTATTTTTTTGTATTTACTCTAGGCAAGTGTGGCCACGTACGCAATAATTAAGCATACTTACCGCCACACTAGCTCACACACTACAGGATGCACATGTAGCATACCATGTGACTAAGCTGGCAAAAATTGGTATCGCGAGATCTAGCGCATAAATATTTTGTGGTTGGTTAGTGTAAAATTAATTAACTCATGGACGTACTAATGCCATTGGTCAATCTATCGAGGTCAGCCGTGATGAGATCTGCCGAGATACTAAGAAAACACAGTTTCACAGGATAGTCCGGCCATCATGACTCGGTGCCTGATCTAAGCGTACTTAATTCGGCAAAGCCATGTTTCATACGAAGAGAGACGATGTACTTCACGCATGCATATGCAGACAACGTTGTGTCAGGACAGTGGTAGCTTGTAGCTTATCAATGTCCACACATGTGGCTAAGCCACAAAACCGTGAATATAGACTTTTCAAACTACACTTTTGCTATATCTCAGTCCCAATTTATAGATCGTTCTATTTTTTTCATCCGGTCAAACCGGCTCGTATTATTTAAATTTTTTCATAATTATCATTTATTTTTATTATGGTTTAGTTTAGCATATAATATATTTTAACTATGAATTGAATCTTTCCACATTTTGCGATTTTTTTTGAATAAGACGAGGTGGTTTGACCAGATGACAAAAAAGTCAAACGACCTGTAAATTAAGATGGAAAGAGTATATTTTACGCATGCAAGGGCTAGTGGCCAAACATACCAACCCAACTACCTAACATAGGTACGTTTGTCTTTTCTTCTTCTTTGGGGGAAGACAAAGGGACAGCGAGGAGCCGGCCAGCTGGGAGGTAGTAGAGGGCGTCAATGGGTATGGGAAAGAACAATGCTTGACCACGGCAACAAGCCTAATAATACCTATATACCGGAGATAATGAAGGCGCCGTTGAGCAAAGCCATTGTCTTGCTATTGCTAAAAGGTTAACAACACACTACTTACATACGAGACACGCATGAAAAAAAGACATGGTAAATTTTAAAAACTCAGAAACAACTAAACTAGCCATCCATCATGTATTCTCTAATAATAGTGTTGATTAGTCTATTATATTTTATAAAAAATTACCCACAATGGTTAGAAAAATACTACTTCCGAGATACGCTAGAAAAAATAAATCCTAAAAATCTCAGAAAATAGAAAAATCTAGACATCCATCTGGCATCCTCTTAATAATATATAGTACCTAATACCCATGTGATCTATTGTATTTTCTAAAACCCACCATGCCTTTATGAAAGATCAATTAGTTAACTTTTAAATTTATATATAAATTACCCAACTTCCCGTTGCGAAAGATGAATTAAAATAACTCTCTAAATATAAATAAAAAATTGTAGCATTTATGTTTTATACTAGGCTGTGCTTTGCACGGGGTTGACGCATAATAGTTAATAATTAATTATGAGTGAAATATATGTACGGTTAGATTATGACTAGACTTAAGTTGTATTAGGGGAGTAGAGTTTCATAAATATATATGTTGCCAACCATTATGTATTAGTGGCTGAAATATATACTTTGGACAAAAATTGTAATAGATACTGTGTAATATACGGCGGTTGATAAAACAATGTGGCAGTGACACGCGTTTTACCTTTGCTCTATTTGTGATACGATCCTCATGGTGATGTTTAATATGTTTTTAAAAAATATGTATTTTGTAATTCAAATAATTGTAAATTCAAGTTTTAATTCTTAAATAAAATATGGAAATTTCGGGTTGAGGGAGAACACGTGGTGTTAAATACAGGTGTGTAATTGTATTAAAAATAAATAGATTCAAAGTTTTTGTTTTGTTTTTTTTCCCTAGAGCCTAAGGATTAGACCTTGGATGTTCTTTTTTTCTTAAAAAAATTGAAGTTACATTTTCTTCTATTCGCAGCTGGTAGGGATTACTGGAGGATCACTATAAGATGTTTGGTTGGAAATGCACAAACGTGCACACACATGCATGAATTGTGATGCCGCTGGCA